>JAJIYU010005720.1:0-21864 GCA_030144865.1 Tinospora cordifolia
ATTCTAGATATTCAAACAATACAAACATCACATATTCAACATTAAAATTCAAATAATACTAGAGAGTAGAGTAATCACTTCCACCTCAGTAGTATTTCTCTGAATCTTTGCAGTGTTATCTCAACTTGTTTTGAGGCTTTGACCAATAGTCTTCAGGATCTACGTTTTGAAAATGTGATTTAATCGATGTCCATGAACAGTACCGTATATATAAACAGTGCCAAATAGTAACCGTGAATAGTACCGTATGAACAGTACCGTATATATAAACAGTAAACTACGTATGTGTACTGAAATGAACAACGACATCTCCCAACTTACATAAAGACTAGAACAGAGTAATTATACCTGCTTTGATCAGAAACACCCTCCAATTGCTTCAAAAGAGGTACCAACAACAGATCTTCACTACTGCTATGCAGAAACTGGGGTTTTCCCCTTCCTACTACTATATTTGCTGTCTAAAACAGCTAAAGAACAAGAGAAGAGAAGAGAGTAAGCAAAAAAATTCTTTTTTTCTTGCTGGAATGAATTTTTAGAATGGGGGGTTTATATAGAATTTTCTGGCAGAAAAAGACGAAACTGCACAGTTGTAAATAGTTGTTACTGTGGCTACAGTACCTATTACTGTAGCTACAATAACCCCGCCGAAAGTTATTTTATCTGCCGACAAAATAGTGACCGTATTTGTGCACAGTAACCATATATTTGAATAGTAACAGTAAATTTAAAATTTTTTTTTCAAATTTCGAGTATTACAACACTGAAATTGTATGTATTACAATACTTTAGATTCTTTAAAAGGGAATTTCTGTATCAATAATGAAAAATGGAAGGATGCTGGGAAGGGAAAATACCCAATTATGTATAGGTTGATAAGATTCCCGTTAGCCTTTCAGGTATAGTTCTATGAGTGTTGCTCATCTGCTAGTGGTCAGTATGCTACATATCACGATAAAAAATGCCCTCGTATTTTGAAGTTGAGAGCTACTAGTCAACCATGTTTCAAGCAAGTTGATAATCATTTCAATTCTTTAAATGAAACAAAGGTTAGTTATTAATAACCTTCATGCACTCTTCTCATTGTTTTTTAATATACATATGTGTTTATGTTTCTTAAATGACACTTTAACTTTCCAACTTCCATAATGCAGCTTCAAAACTTGGTCCTTACAGAGGAGGAGTTATCAAAACCATACATGGAGGGCATATTTGAAAACAAAAAACAGGTGGTTTATCAACCTGCTACTGATGATGATGATTTTGTTGATCCACCATCATACAGTGGTGTTGCATTGCCATCTTCTTTAAAGACTCCTTCTGGCCAGCACGATAGTGTCCTTGAGAAAATTTTGAAAGAAATGAAAAAGATTTATAAAAAGCAAAAAGATTTGAAAAAGCAGTATGTGAAACTCAATAATAAAGTTGATGAAAACTTCTCAAAACTTTTCCAAGAACTTTCATCAGTAAGTGAATCTAGTTAAATCTCTCAGTATATCATTGTATATTTTGGTATATTCATGTATATTTCTATATACAATGATACTCATGCAATACATTGTGGTTATAAATCATCCTGTATATGTCTGTACATCTGTTTATGTCGGTATATTGTGGTATATTTCTATATATTGTTTGAATTTAGTATACATATTACTATTAGGCTATGTATATATCTGTATATTTTGGTATATTGATAATATTTCCTTGTACGTGCATGCATATTAATATTAGACTCTGTATATTTATTTATATTTTGGTATATTCATGCATATATCTATATATGCCTGTATATATAGTGTATATTTCTGCATATTGTCTTGCATATTTCTAATAGTATACATGTGAATATGTATAGAGAACTTTGAAAGATGAGAAAGGGCCCTCTAATGATGTTCAGCAAGAGAACATCATGCCTTGCAGTCCAAGGGATGTCAATAAAGAGGCCATTGCCAATGATTCAAAAGTTTAGGTGCAAGAAATTTATGGAGATAAGGCCAATAAAAATTTAAGAGTTTCTGATTTGGTAAGTTCTCATGAATTATGTTATGACAATATGTATATATCTATATATTTCTGTGTTTGATAACTTGTTCATTTTGCAAGGACGTTGGACCTTTATTCTCCTTGTTAACTCAATTTATGGATAAGGACCGTGATGATGAATCAAAGGGTGCTGATTTTTTGGATGAAATAAAAGCCTTTGAGATTGAAGAAGTCATTTGTTTAACTATAAAAAAATATGAGGTGGTTGTGCAGATTTTAATTATATATATATTTTCATGTGTATTTTAGTGGTCACATATGAATGTTTATTTAATGTTATTTTTGTTTGATATTTCATTATAGGAAATCGGTGATAAACCATCTGACATTATCACCCCAACAACCAGAAAGAGAAAGAGGAAACTGGCACAAGTACTACAATCCCCTTTTGTTTCTTCATTCCCGACTGGTGACAACACCACCATTGTTGAGGAGCGTAGATTGACGGAGATTGTTAAAGGTGTATCTCCATTGGACAACTTCTTTGATGAAGATTTTGATGATGAAGCTTTCAAAGAATTCGAGTCCTGGCTTAATGATAAAATACTAAATCGTAGCAAGTAAGTTATATTATACATCTTTCATTCTACAATTAGAAATATACAAAAAATTTACATAAATATAACAAAATATACCAAAATATACCCAGACTGATATAACAGGTTTGTGTATATTTTGGTATATTTCAGTATATTTCTATAAATTCTTGTAGATATTATTTAATTAATGTATGTTTGCATGGATTGCTGTTGTTTATACTATATTTCATTTGAATTTTAGAAATATACATGAAATATACACAAATATACCGTAATATACTTGTATATTTTGGTATATTTCAGTATATTTTGGTATATTTTTGGTATATTTCATGTTTTTACTGGCAGAAATTGTTTAATTAATGTGTGTTTGCTGAATTCAACCCTCATTGCTTTCTTTTATTGAAGAAATGACAAAATATATGCTGAAAAGGACAACATATTGTCCCCGAAATTTGATTTTGCTATCGCTGATGTTGGGGAGAAGGACTGGTTTTATTCACTTGCTACGCTTGGTTATATGATAAATTCTGTGGTACGTGTAATTACAGAGTCATTATTTTTTGCTTTGAAATTGAGAAGTGTTATATTTTTTGGTATACTATTGTAGTTACTAATTATACACTTTGAATATTGTCATTATAGCATATTGATGTGATTTTTTATTATTTACGAAAAAAGGGGAAGTATAATAAAAATATCAGGGTCAAGTCTACTACAACTGACAATTTTTTTGATCAGAAAATTCAATCAATATATACGAGATACATTCAGAATAAGCAAAACTGCACTGTCCTGGAAGATGAGCTAGTGATTGTAGAGTACATGCTAGGGCATTACTTGCATTGCACTACAAGCTGGATTCTTTGTTGTCAAATCATATTTCCAATCCATATTGCATCTAATGCTCACTGGGTACTCGGTCGTCTCGATGTATCTGACTGTTGCATCTATGTATACAACTCACTTCATTCTCCTGCCATGGACGCTGCTGTTAACAAAACATTGCGTGCTTACACCACATTGCTACCACTGTTTCTTGGAATGATTGGATTTTTTGATCAACGCAATGATGTTGCAAAAAGACATGCAAGAAAAGCATTCGCAGTGAGGATGGTGAATGATCTCCCATGCCAAATAGGCTGGTAATTTTGTTCACCTTGACTTTATGTAAGTATTATACCTATATTTTACATGATTTTTAATACAATTGACGGGTTTTTCTGTGTATTTGCAGTGATTGTGGCATCTTCATGTCTTACTTTGCCGAATACTTGATACATGAGAAAACAATCCCATTAGAATTTAATGTTGAAATTCATCGGCAAAGACTCGGTTTCCTATTATATACAAATGGCAGAAGAAAATTAGAAGACGGAATCGAGAGCGACAGCGAAGAAACAGGAAGATTGTTTGGGACAATTTGAGGCGGCACTCTAATTTTTTTCTATAGCAGTCTGCATTTTTATGTACATGTAAAACTATTTTTTTTTTATATACAGAAAACATACACAACAATATAAAGAATTTTTGTATATATTTTAATGTATCCGTGTATATTTTAGATTGTGTGTATATTTTGATATATTTTGATATATGTAATTCATACAGGCCTGTTATATTGATTGTAAACGTGTAAATATACACTAATATACAGGAGACTATTACAGGGAACATACACTAGAAGATTTTGTGTAAAGCTGATGAATATTTTGGCATATTTTTGAATACTTTGGTATATATTTGAATATTTGGTATATTATTGAATATTTTTAGTATACTTCTTGCACACAACCTATTAAGTTGATTGCAACTAATAAATATACAAGAGACTGTTGCAGGCATATACAACCAAAACAGATGATTGTTTATAGGAAATATATATTAATATGCAGAAACTATAAAAAATACACAATGGACTTATATTTTTTTTGTAACTAAATTTCAGAGTTTGAATTGCAATTTGCAATTAAATGAATCAACATAGCTGTCATTACAGTACCATATCTACCTTATTTAAACAAATTTCAAATTGCACACATATGAGGGTTTATTTTTGTTTTGGTGCATTTCTACATGTTTTCTTGTTATGTCCCTTCATACCACATTTCCCACAATTTACACTTGCTGTTGTTTCCCATCCTGATTTGAAATGTCTCTTCTTCGGCCTTCCTGCTCTAACTCTTCCACTTGGATGTTGCACAATCATGTTCATAACATTTTCTGGTGTGATCCATGTCCGTTCTTCTCCTATCGGATACACTATACCAGTATATGTTGCAACCATCGACTCTTTTGTATAATATTTTGAACAATAAGTATATACATCTATATGTTTCTCATTAATAACAACAACTGCGTGTGGACATGATATCTCATCCATTTGGAACCTGTTGCAAGTGCATGTTTTGTTGTTCATGTTGACTGTGTACTTTCCTTCATACTCATTGACAGTATACATGTCATTATTGCATCTTCGTACCTGAAAAGATAAAGCCAATTTAGCAGAATATACCAGAATATACTAGAATATTTATGTATATTTGTGTATATTTCAATATATTTGTGTATATATTATACATATTTATGTACATTATTTGCATATTACAAAAAATATACAAGAATATACCAGAATATACAAAAAAAATACAGAATATACAGTTAAAGGACAATTATTCGAATTCTGCAAGAATCATACCTGCATTTTCAATGCCTTTACAAAGTTGTCTTCAAGTATATCATGATATGTTTTGCATAGCCTTGTAAATGTTGATCGTGCATTATTTCTATTTCTATAGCTCCATTCTTGAACCAATGCCCTCAAATACTCAAACAAAGAACAGACGGATAAATCTCTTGCAGCTTTAATTGCTGCATTTAGTGATTCTGCTATGTTTGAAGTCATAATTGAGTATCTATTATAATTTGAATGTATACGCAACCATTTTTCATATCCTACATTGACTAAATATTCCCTTATACGCTTATCCACATTATCTAGCTCCCTCATATTTTCATTGAATTCTTCTATAGTATATGCTTTTGCTGCCCCCATGAAGAAGTCTCTAATTCTCTTTGGATTTCTTTTAAATATGCTTTTCAAGTTGTTCAACAGGTGAAAAATGCATGCACAATGACTAACCCCAGGATATACCAACATAGTTGCTGTTTGTATACTCTCGTGCCTATTCGATACTATGCACATTCCGCTTCTAGTTCCATATGTATCCTTGAATATCATAAAAAACCATGTCCAAGAGTCATCATTTTCTGAATCTACAACTGAAAATGCTAGTGGGAATATCTTACCCGATGCGTCCAACGTAGATGCAGTTATAAGTGTCCCCCCATACGTTGATTTCAAAAAGGTTTCATCGACAACAACAATTGGTTTGCAATGTTCCCAACCTTCGATAGAAGCACTTAGAGCAACAAATACATATTGGAATGAACTGTCTTCATTGACTTTCAATTCAACCTTTGATCCTGGGTTTGTATCCTTCAACATGTACAGGTAGCTTGGTAGTTTGAAATATGAATTGCACTGTTTGCCCCTCAAATTTTCTAAGGCCTTTTCCCTTGATCTCCATGCTTTAATGTAATTTAGTTTTACCCCAAACTCATTGCTCATGTCCTGTATAATATCATTAGGTGTGTACATAGTTTTCACATTCAAATACTTTGTTATGATCAAATTTGCAACAATCTCTGAGCTTGCTTACCTCTGATTAGCTACCCTTACATTGATTGGGCATATGTGTGTACTGTTGAACTTTCTTATCTTGAATGTGATTGTTTTACCTTGCTTGGATGCCTTCATTTCCCAGCTACAGTTGCCTTCAACGCATCTCATAGTATACATTTCCTTACATGAACGCATCACTTTGAATTGGAAGTGATTACTGATTGCAAACATCCCTAAAACCATTTTCAGGGTTTCCTTATCTTTGAATACTTACCCTTGCACAAAATTGGAGTGTTTACTGTCAGATATAATATCATCATCTAGTTCAACACCTTCCACAAATTCATTTGTTGAGCTATTTGTTAAAGCATCCACCGTGTTCATGCACAAATATGTTGCATACTGCAACGTATCACTGAAACTATCAACCGCATACGCCAATGGTGTACAACTTGAAATTCCTGCAGCTACATCTTCATTTGAAGCACAACGCGTGATTGATTCTGAACATAATTGTATACCATCGTGTACTGTCAAACATAGAGGATATTTTCTAAAATCTGATTCAATTTTCTTTAATTCTAAGTAGAACATCAATCCCATATCATCATTGATGGACAAATGAGGATATTCTTCTTTAATTTGATATCTTATATCTAGTGATTTCAGATGTAAATCTACTTTCAGTATACCAGCTAAAATCTTATTGAACATCATGAATGTTGTATTGAGTGGTACTAGCACACCATCCACACAAAATCCCTCATATCTGATTGAATCAACCCATACCCCACTATGATGAACTAAAATTGGAATCTTATCAATAATCATCTGGCATAAAGACAGAAAAATCAATACGTCATATGTTTTGAAGTAATACATGAATGAATACACATATTTATATGATGTAGTATACACTTATATAAATGTGGCAAGTAAAGTAAAACTCATGGTGGGTAATTAGTACAAGGAATACAAGGAAAATATTCTAAATATACCAAAATATACCAAAATATACTGATCAACTCTTTAAATAGATTCAGTATATTTTGGTATATTTCGATATTTATGGTCACGAAGAACTGACATATGGATTGCAGAATAGTGTATGTATCATATACACATGAAAATAGGTTATGATGTTATATTTACCTGTATTTGTGCCTAAAATATACAATATATATAACGTATAACACAAATATACCAAAATATACCAAAATATACTGATCAGCTCTTTCAACAAGTTCGATATATTTTGGTATATTTCGGTATTTATGGTCACGAAGAACTGACATATAGATTGCAGAATAGTGTATGTATCATATACACATGAAAATAGGTTATGATGTTATATTTACCCGTATTTGTGCCTAAAATATACAATATATATAACGTATAACACAAATATACCAAAATATATTGATCAACTCTTTCAACAGATTTGGTATATTTTGGTATATTTCAATATTTATGGTCACGAAGAACTGACATATGGATTGCAGAATAGTGTATGCATCATATACACATGAAAACAGGTTATGATGTTATATTTACCCGTATTTGTGCCTAAAATATACAATATATATAACGTATAACACAAATATTCCAAAATATACCAAAATATACTGATCAGCTCTTTCAACAGGTTCGGTATATTTTGGTATTTATGGTCACGAAGAACAGACATATGGATTGTAGAATAGTGTATGTGTCATATACACATGAAAACAAGTTATGATGTTATATTTGCCTGTATTTGTGCCTAAAATATACAATATATATAACGTATAACACAAATATTCCCAAATATACCAAAATATGTTGATAAGTTCCTTCAACAGGTTTCAGTATATTTTGGTATATTTCAGATACAAAAAGCTGCTATGCATCAATTGGAAATGATACAACTCAATACATAAGGAATCGAAAAATAGATTACGAATCAGATATACAATATATACATATTATTTTGCAATATACTGTTGATTTTGTATAATGATTTAATATACAGTTTCTGATTCTTCGAGAGTCTCATCATTAACATTCTGTATAATTTGAGTGATTTAGAGATTAACGAAACTACATTTTGAAATTCATGAAAACATCGAATCTGTATAAAAAAACACAAATCGATCACAGAAATATACCTGTGATCACAGAAATATCAGTTCGTGCAGCTCAATATCTTCAGCTTCTCTGTTGCACCGTCTTCTCTTCTATTCGTGCTGCTAGATCACTTCTGTGTGTTTTCTGCAATGTCGATCATCTTCTATTCAATACTTTCCATTTCGATTCTTTTTTCCAATTTTGTTCCTGATTTCCCGCTATTGTCCAGTTTGAAATGGCAATATCCTATATATACGCGATTTTTATACGTTTTATAAATATTGATATTTCTGTAATTAATTTTTAATTATATGTATAACATTAAAATACATGGTATATCTGTAATATATTTTTAAATACTGTATAGACACCTAAAAAAACCCTAGTTTTTTAAGCGCTATATAATTAATTGTACATTCTCAAATTTCATGTAACAGACAACCACTATTCATGTAAATTAACCCATTTACCCAACTCAGATTGGGACAAAATTTGGTACACTTATTTTTAGAATACCCATAAGGTCTCGACCGAATTTCAGCTCAAAATACTATGTTTTGATTAGTCAATTGATCCCCCAAAGTCTCAGCCATATGATAGATTTTTCCTATGTTCATATTTTCCTTGATTTTCAAGTGTTTATTTCCTTTCATTAAACCACTAATTCAAAGCTATTTCTTACACTTATTCTAAGTATTTAGATCATAGAACATCCACTATTAAGACCCATTTGAAACAATGAGCAAAGGTGGATAAAATCCTACCAAAACATATCCTCAAATACTTTGCGTGCATTAACAAAACTCTGAAATTTTCTAAGCACCAGAATGCTTATATACTAAGGCAACTTTGCATGTCTAGAAAATCATGAATATAAAAGCTTAGGATATGGGGTTTATACTTTCTTATAGTCTCAAGTGTGAGGATTAAGCACCCCAAGTTTTAGCCCAATCAGATGTTCCTAACAACCTTAAATGTTGCTCCAAAGTTGGTTTCAACAACACTTTTTGCTGTCATAGTTAGCAAGCAGTTAACTTTAACACCTTGTAACTTACATTGAAGAACATAGTTTTTGTTTTCCAATGAATGAAACCTAAAATACGCATGACAAGGATGAAAAAGAGTGCTTTTACCTCAAAAACTGATCTTAGATTGGCTAGGAACTATCCTTCCAAAAGTTTGAATCTACAGAGTTTCTCTGTTGTAGCTTTTCAACTATGTTGAACAACTCACTTTGGTGGTCGTTTTTGTCCCTAACAGTTAGGGGTTTTATAACATCCTAGGCCCACCATAACGATATTGTCCCTATTTTAACTACCACTAACTGGGTACAATGTTTTGTCTTTGGCGAGACTCGAACTTGTGCCTTGCAAAACGCGTCAGCACAATGAGATACCCTCGAATGCGCATTTAGCTTAGACATTATTTTAGAGTCGGACTGATGTGGGGTATTACAGGTTTGGACCAAGAGAAAACACGGTCTTGTAGAGAGAAGTGAAAGCTTTCCAATGGTTATAATATCAGGCAAATTGGGTTTGGGATAAAAGAGATATGTGGTGTTAAAAATAAGTGCTGCAACTGCAAAAATTGTAGAAATTCATGGTTTTTGTTGCATGTTGGGAGGCCCCTTGCATGGCTAAATGGCTTGTTACGTGGCCGTCTATGTAGCTTATGGGTTGTCATGCAAGGTGCCCTGATGGCCAAGATCAAAAGTTAGGTTGACGGCCCAGCCGAATAGCCAAACCATAGCTTCAAAACTAGGGGTTGTTGTTGTTTCTGCATCGTGGAAATGGCTGGAAATGGAGGACAAGAAGGAAAAAGGGAAGGGGAAGGGGGAGCTGGGCGCGTGGGCCGGCCTGAGGGCTTAGTTGGTTTGCACTGGCCCACGACACGTCCTCTGGTTTGGCCCGCACGTGGGCTAAAAAAATCTGGATTTTTTTGTTTCTTCCTCATTACTTTTCTTTTCTTTCTCATTTTTTTTACTTTTGTAAATTATTCATTTGCCCCTTATTTTTTTTTGAAAATATTTTAGATAAACATCAAATTCTAATATTTATACATTTTTTAAAATCACATAATTTACCCAAAAATTAATATTTTTCTCTTGAAAAATTAAATAATTATCCAAAAATTTATTATTCCTTCTTAAAAATTAAATACTCACTCCAAAAATCATAATTTCTCACTAAAAATCACATTTCTTCAATAATTAATGTATTCTCTTTTCCAAAATTATAATTTTTAATTAATCTAATTTTCTTTAATTAAATGGATAAAATTAGAGAAAAGTAAAAATTTATGTATTTTCATTAAAAATTCAACAAAATACACGTGAATACATATGTTGAACACATCAATTTGGTTTCTCAAAAATATGGGTCATCGCAAAAATGAAGATAAATATAAACATCAAAATAAACCATTAATTGACTATTAAGAATGGAAAAAAGAACTAAATGTCAAAATAAGTAATTAATTGATTGTTTTGGTATAGCTTCAAGACATAATTGAAATAAATCCAAAATTTAGAATTTAAAAGCTTTAAGTTCATTGTTTGTCTAAATAAAATAGCTCTTCAAACTTTAAATGCCCAAATCAAAATTTTATCACTCTTGTATGAAGGCGTCTAGAAGGAGAATACACCCCACAAAATAAAGACAGAAGCTGAATGGAGAAAATACCTTTAAGGAAAAACTAAAGAGATGATGACTAGAGGGGGGAAGAGAGAGAGAGAGAGAACACTTTGATTCTTAGACTGCTTATAAATTTTAAGGGTAAGGAGTTTCTATGCCTAACTCTAAAAAATCTACAAAATTTACTATTTCCTTGGAATTTTCTAATTTGTTAGAATATTCCATCTTTGCAATGAACTTTTTTTTTTGCCATTTCTCTCACTTTAATCCTCCATTCATACATATATTATTTTTTTTCTTCATTTTTTTTGAGAGTATGAAAAGTTTGATCATATCTCTAAAATATGCTAAAGTTTCTTTTCTTTTCTTTTTTTTTTTTTTTTTGTTTTTAAGTATTGCACTTATCCACCAGTTTTTTTGGAGTGTTATTTTAATTATATGGATTTCATTCTATTTTATTATTTTAGTTTTATTTTTTGTAATTTTCAGAATCTAAGTTTTTATTTTAATATTTGTTAATTAATTTATTCATTTTTCAAAAAAAAAAAGTTTAGTGGTTTAATTCCTTCAAATTTACTAATTATTAACTTCCATGGAATACTATTTATTTAATTTATTTAATTTTTGATGTTTATTTTATAAAATGTCTCAAAATTTAAAGTGATAGATGTTTTATCATTATTTATTAAAGGTTGTCTTAAAATTCTCAATTAAGTCAAAATCGTTATATTTATTTTCTAACATAAAATACAACTATTATTAATTAATTTAACCATCTAAACTCTAATTATATTCATTTTTTAATCATTAAAAATGTATTATTTAATTGTTATTTTATTTTAAAATTCTTAATATTTTTAGGGTATTACATATGAATTCAAATATGTTTTATCACTCCAAATATCTCAAAAAGGATTTAAATTGGCTATTGCAATTGCAACCTTACAATTTTATCAAAAAAAAAAAAAATCATTGTAACTGTTATTTTAAACATATGAGAGGGTGATGCAAAAGCAAAACAATCAACCTAGGCAACAACATTTGTAGTAATGTCCACCAATCTAAGCCTCTCTTAGAGCAAAATAAATAAATAAATAAAAAGAAGCTAAAATCACCAAAGAGATATCAGAGCTTGTGTCACCATGGACTTTTAGATTCATTTCCCTTCCCTTCCTTCTCTGCTATAAGATTTAGGGTTTTCATAAATTTAAGAAGAAGAAGAAGATGATAAAAGTTGCTAATGTAGATTTGAATGCCAAGGAACTTGGTCACCATTACAACCATCATAGAGAAAAACACCACAGAGAAGAATCTTTATAATTTAAGAATTACCACCTAGAACTACTATTTTGGTGAACCCCAAGGTCTTTCAAAGGCTTTATAACTTCCCATCAGGTGGGGTTTTCTTCTTCTTCTTCATATTGGGCTAGTAGCAATTGATGGTTGGGCTCTTTCGGTTCTCGCAATCTCAAGAATCGAGCTCGAAGAACTTCTACTCTGAAGCTTTTAAACTCTGTTTTATAAAACTTCGCAATGACACAGTTTTAATCGAGTGGCCATAGAGAAGTAAGAACGCAAAGGGCAAAGAAGCTTAAAAAAGGCTATTAAGTCTTTGTTGATGCCAAACTAGATATTATCTAGTAAAAATGTGAATGTTTAGGAGAAAATAATTGTGACGACCCCTCACTGGGCCCCTAAAACCCCCCTCAGGACATTTTGGGCTAGGTATTCACTCACAGGTATTATTCTGTCCCTGGGATTTTATTTTCTATCTCACAGGTATTGTTCACTAGGTGTTGATGCCAAATATCAAAGTGCGCAAATTAACAAGATTCTATCTCAGTAGAAGAATCACAGATAGCAACAAAATAGAACACTTTGCAACATATGTTATCAAAAGAAATATGCATACAAAGATGAGAATCAACTACTAGGGAAAAACATGAAGATGAGAAAGCATGACAAACTCGACTTAAAAACATTAAGGAAGACAAACATAAACAATCAGGAGGTTTTTCCTTCCAAGACTCGATTGATAACAATGGAGGAAAAAACCTTTATTTATAAAAAACCAAGCCTAACCGTACTCTCATAAAGGAGTGGCTGAGAGTTAGAGCTTATCCTTTTACTTTTGTCTTTTTACTGTGGGAGATGCCATGTCATGTTGGTGCCATGTGATCTTGTCAGCACACCTTATGCTTTTTTTGTCTTTTTGCGGAGCCCATGTGACCTTTGTCAATTGTCTGACTCATTGGATGAGGAATCTCTACAAATAATGGAGCCTGTGCTTCTGTTGAGGTCACGTAAATGATTTGGATGTTCAGAGAGGAATTGCATTAATAATTGATTCAAAATCTCAAAAAGGTGATTCTCTGCCTCACTCAGACCAACTTTTTCGTAAAGCAGACTGACATCGTGGGGTCAAGTCGGATGAGACCAATTAGTAATCCATGTAGTCTCGTTCCATCTTATCATATCTGTTTAAAACTGCTAGAAATGATGGAACTGTGGCCAATATGGAGCATCCAATGCTACCAAAAAATCTTGCAATGTATGAGGTGATGGATAATAGGCTTGCGTGTTAAAATAGAGCAACTACATGTATCTCCAAAGAATTTGAAAATTACAAATTTCTTCTACTGCAACAATCGGATCATCTCCAATACAAGTATATCGGTGCTTAGATGCTAGAGGGGCAAAGAAGGCAATGGTTAAATATCTTTGAAGCCATCCTTGGATAAAACGTATCTAGTCCATATGAGGTGCAAATTTGAGCATAAATTTATAGAACCTATTTTGATCTGGATGGCAGGTATCTGATCCCAAGCTCATCTGGAAAAGATAAGCTGTTAGTGCATTTTTATCAAGGTTGAATCTGATCCACCATAATCGAAGGATATGCATTAAGTAACAATAGGTTTCTTTAGGGAAAAAATAAAAATTAAGGATCTAGAATGGAAATAGATAGGGCTTTGTTGGGTGTGTGGGACATGGCCAAATAACAAGCCGTGTTTTCGGGTAAGGACTTTGAGATGTCCATCAATGGTGGGTTGGCTGGGAATCTTCCAATAAATATTTTCCCTGATTTAGACGGGAAGAGAGAGTAAAAAACTCATGATATCAAAGGGATCCGATCCATTAGAATGATCAGGGTTTGAAGAAGAGGAGCTAATTACTCCAATGGAATGATGGGTAGGTTGCCTAGACAAAAAATCAGCAAGGACATTATTTTTGCCAGGAATATATTTTACCCTGAAATTATACTGAGAAAACCAGTTTGCCCATCTGAGGAATTGAGAGTTCAGAAGGACCTTTTGTTTGAATTGAAGCATCTTTGGAAAACTGGACATGTCCATTTTGATAAGGAACTGAAGATGAAATTGGAATTTCTCGATCCCTCGTTTTACCGCAAGAATTTCTTTGAAAGCAGAGTGATAATAGGCCTCAGAAGGCTTAAAATGTAATACCCTACCTCTCGAACCCCATCTTCTACGTCATCTGACGTTTTAATTTTCTTTGATCAATAATCTTGGGCCGCCCGAGATACAGGCGCGTGCTACATTTTCTTCTTCTTAGACCCAAATCCATTAGGGTTCCTGTGTACATTAGTCTATGTACAAAATGACATCATAGTAAATAAGATTCTTTATTTATTCATTCGAAAATTTCGAGTACAATGATCAATTACAGCGAAAAATAAATTCAAAGGTAAAATACATGATTTAGCTTGGGCCGATGCGCTCTACATTGAAATAAATAAAAACTTTCAATAGATAAACCTCCTCGTAAGCTAATTAATTCCCTGCTAGGACCTGTTACTCTCAACACATCCAAGTGTTCTTCTAATTCTTGGTACCAATGGTCAGCTGCTAAACTATCTGTAGTACCATAAAACTGTGATGGTCCCAGCTTCTTCAATTCTAACAGCAATTTTCTGTGTTTGCTGTTTTCCAGGTCGTCTGGTTCTTCCTGACGATTCGAAATCTCAGGTGTTGGCATTTGCGGTTGTATCGAAATCTGCTCTTGTGTCTGTGGTGCCGCTTGCAGTATCATTCGAGCTAGTGTCCGCTCTATTTGTTCCATCACTCTCATGGTGACTTCATTCATCATATATTCTATTCTAGCTTCAGTCATGTCGTATTGCACTTCCTGAGAGTTGTTGTCGTTAGATGTAATACCTCTTGTTGCGTATTTCCTTGGTCCAGCCATTATCTACACATCAATACTGATTTAGTATTCGTTCTTGATGTTTCGTTTAATTCATTTTATCATGACTCTAAATTTTTGTCTCTAGGTTCTCGATCTGTTTAGTGGCCTAATAATTTATTCTTCTAAGTCAATTTTGTTTTTGGGTATAAGATTTGGTTTCATACAAGTAGTAATATTATCATGCATTCAATCATTCAAGAAATTCACGCTAGCATAGTAAAATTCTAGGCTTCCACCTATGCCTCTAGGTTCATGTGTCCCATACCACCCTTGCCCTTTTGCATAGACTTCCAAGCAGATATCTCACTACACCCAATCAATTTCGCAAATGTCTCGATTTCTAAAGCTTCCCAAGCCTCACTATACTTGACTGTCCCATACCAGCCAAGCATAAGGAAACAAGTTTGTCCAAAGCCACCGATCATTCACCAAACATGGTCCGTCATTCTCCGAGTTCAGGATTCTTCCGTACCCCTAAATTCCTATGCGTTCCATACCACATAGAGACCAGCGATACATGATCCTACCGATCTTGTGCCCTGAGCAAACAAGTGTTCTTTTTTTACACATTTGCAGTCTCTAACTTATGCCCTAAAAGTTTACTCATGATTCACTGTGCCACCCTTGACTACACCCAATTTTCTACCTAAGGTCTCTTCCCTAGACCTAGGTTCTCAAATCCTTGTTGGCATCTCATTTGGACCATAGTGAATTCCTAACCCTTAATTATCACATCCTAGTTTTCATCTCGTAAGAAAATGAGTGTGTTCTTCAACTCTGACTACTCGTATGAGCTGGTGGGACAACTTCCAGATCGGACGACGAGACTGAAGTCTACTTAGCAACCGTGCTTTCTAGAACGGGATAACCTGTCTCCTTTTCAACGTTTAGCTTTACTCAATATAAGACTTACCCACTATCAGCTCAACTCGTAATCATTGTATGCAAACAAAACCATTGAAAACATATATCTCTTTTCGAAAAAAAATTTTCAAAATCATTTCAGTTTCCAAAACAGGAGGTAGGGCTTCTAAATTAAATAAATAAATAGTCTTACCAGACTAGTCAATTCCTTTTAATTCTTGCCCAAGGCATCTAAAGCCTAGGTTCTGATACCACCTTTGTAACACCCCGCCTCCCGAGCCCCATCTTCTATGTTATCTAACGTTTTAATTTTTTTTGATCAATAATCTTGGGCTGCCCAGGAGACGGGCCCATGCTACATTTTCTTCTTCTTAAACCCAAATCCATTAGGGTTCCTGTGTACATTAGTCTATGTACAAAATGATATCATATTAAATAAGATTCTTTATTTATTCATTCGAAAATTTCGAGTACAATGATCTATTACAGCGAAAATAAATTCAAAGCTGAAATACATGATTTAGTTTGGGCCGATGCGCCCTAAATTGAAATAAATAAAAACTTTTAATAGATAAACCTCCTCGTAAGCTGATTAATTCTCTGAGATGTGAAAAATAGGGGGTGAACTAAAAAGCCCAGTGAATCATTCTATCTATTTAGTTCATTATTTCAACCAAATAATACAAGCATATCAAACACTTTCAGAGATTAAATCGATTTAAACAATATATTATCTCAATCGTAATTTAGACCGAACGAGGATGATCTTTGTGCTCCAGATCTGGGGAGAGAGATCAATTTTGAAACTCAAACCCATCTCTGAATCATTCCTGAAACCCGTTCCATTCCGATGTCAGTATTGACAGCCAGTTCCAATTCTATATGGAACATAGAAAGGCCCCCGTACCGGTGTGTGGTTGAACTCTTATTTAATCTTATTTTTGTGTGCAAGAGCATAGTAACTAAATATTCCAACACTATCTAAATACTCCAACTGTATAACATTCACATTCACAAAAATTGACTTCCGATTTTCGATGTAGAAGATTGTACAGGACGCAACTACAGAACATTCTTGGTCATAAACAATATATTGGTGCATGATAAATAATAGCTCAAATGGGACAACATTCAGATTGACTTGCAATTTTTGATGTAGAAAATCGTACAAGACGCAACTACAGAGCATACTCTCTTGGTCATGAACAACATAATAATTGAACAACGTAAATGTGAAGGACAAGAATAAAATCAAACTAATAAAACAAGCAAGCATTATCTAAATCAAAATAATAAATTAAAAGAAGCGAAAGAAACTCACATCAAGATCGCTTTCTAAAATCTATGCAGCACTTCGTTGCTACTACCTCGCAAGCTATTTAGAATAGCTTAAGAAAAGAATTAAGTTTGCCAAGAATGAGGCAAAGAGAGAGCAAGAGAAATTTCAACTCTTGCTTTGGGACGAATGAGATAGGTAGAGTAGGAAAATTTATATAGAGCCCTCTTTCAACTAGTATTTCTATTTTTCCAATGTAGGACTATTATTTCCTATATATGCATACCCTCTTTCAACTAGTGTTTCTATTTTTCCAATGTGGGACTATCATGTACTATATATGCATACCTTAACATCATATTAAATAAGATATTGCATTCATGAATGCATTTCCTTTGTACATATACTTTTTTATATATATTACTATTACACTAATCAAAATATTATTTTCATAAATGCATCTAATTAATATTTTAAACACATACTTTTCCATATTAATATCATACTTTAATAATTAAAATATTACTTTCTTATTTAGATAGAGAAGAATATATTTACCTAACATTTCTATGTCTAATATGAATTAATGCATATCCCTATATGCTTCTATGCCAATTAATTAATTGCATATCAATAACAATTTTATATATACGTATATGCACCAATAAAGTTTTTTTTTAACTTGAATTTCGGGTATTACGACAATTGAAATTTTAGGTATTACATAAAAGTACCACTCTTATATCTACAAATCTGTCTGGTTCCATCGGGGAATTCGTCAAGTAAAACTGCTCGCTCCCCAATGCTTGTCACTAGCATCTGTTTGTAATATGCGTAAGCCAGAACCAGGAATTTTGAGAGGAGGCAAAGTCTGAACAGCCAGCTTCAGACTTTGGATGGCGTTGGTATGGTTATCTGTCTACAGAGGCGCGTCCTTTTTCAGTAAGGAGGATAACTTGCTAGTATACCGAGAGAGATGTTCAATGAAAATTTCCATATAATTTACCAGGTCCAAAAACTGTTGGATAGTAGTTTTGTCTGGAAGAACATCTGGGAATTCCAATAGCTTGAGAGCAACATGAGGCCAGAGAGCCAAGTGCCCATCAACAATAGTCATACCAAGAAAATTAACTTGAGTCTTGAAAAGTTGCATTTTCTTAGCAGAAAACATTAACCCTTTTGAAACACAGATCTCATGAAATATGTTAAGCAACTCAATATGCTCTGCGATATTGCTGGAAAACAACAAGATATCATCAATGTAAATTAATGATTATTGTCAGATTGGCGAGAAGATAGTATTCATGGCTCGTTGAAAAATGGAACGGGCCGTCTTGAGACCGAAAGGCATGACTGTCCATTAATAGTGATGTCCAGGGATGACAAAAGCCATTTTTGGCCTATCGATTGGGTCAATTCCTAGTTGCCAAAATCCTAATTTACAATCAAACTTTGAAAAAATCTTGGCTTCTGAGAGATGTTGGAATAGTGTCTCTGGTCTTGGCAATGGAAACTTATCATCTGCCAAGAAACAATTGAGCAGCTAGTAATTGATTACCAGGCGAAGTTTACCTCTGACTTGTTCAGATCTTTTGTTGACATAGAAAGCTTCACAAGCCCATAGAGATGTAGTGGGTTTAATGAAGCCTTCTTGCCACAATTGTTGTAACTCCTAAATAGCCAAAGTGAGCTGAGAAGGAGGCATATCATGGTGTGTTGCCTTAGTGGGATTGATATCTTCATTAAACTTGAAAGGTAGTTTGATGAAGAAATTTGGGTTTGACCATAGCGGGTGAGAGCATTCGAGGAAGAATTCAGAACGACTCTCTACACAACAATCTTGGACAAGTTTTTGTTGTAATGAGGCAAGCTGAAGATCATCTTCAAAGACTACCAAATTAGGAGAGATTGTAGCCACCCATGGGACAAAAATAGATTTTGTCTTCAGACCGTGAGGAGTTAAGGTCAGGTGTTTGATTTGCTGAATAATGTCGTAGCCAATGATGAAGGGCTTGGACAGAGTTGGAGTGCCAAGAATGCGATGCTTGAAAGTGAGAAGCAAATGGAGCTTAATCTTGACTGGCTTGCTGATTAAGGTGATCACTAGTTGATTTGTGCCTGCAGTATTGAAAGATGGTTGTAAGGCTTCCAATATTCAGTAGGCAGAGCAGAGGGATGCATTAAAGTGGCTGATGCACCTATGTCAATAAGTGTTGTTAGCTCAATCGGATGGTGGTAAGGAGAGAGAAATACCTTAACTTTTGCATGGGGCGATGCCACAGCATGAAGGAGAAGTATTAAGAATGAAGGTTTCATTCTTTGAAAGCGCCATAAGAGCCTCTGGGAATAGTCATCTTCTAGAGAGAAGAGGGATTCAACATCTGAAATCTCTGTGTTAGTGAGACCAGAGATTTTCTCAATGATATTTGCATGCTTTTTTGACTTCTTAGGGCATTGTTTGGCAAAATGCCCTTTTTTCTTACAGATGAAACATTTGGAGTCATTTGTTTTTGCATCGGATCTTTTTGCAACGGAGAAATCGCCATTGAATTCGCTTGGGAGGTTGTTTTGCTTTTGACCTTTTATGGGAAGAGGGCTTGCATCTTCCGGGCAATACATCAAGTCTGCGGCAATTGCATGGCTCATAAGGGTGGCACTTCGTATGGCTGGGATTATGACAAGCCTGAGACAATGTTTTCTCTAATCGTTTCGCAGCTTGAATAAACGCCAAATTTTCACATAAGCGTTCATGGCCTTTGTGAATATAAGAGAATAACATGCCAAGAGTACTGCCTTCATATGTCTTATTGTTGGCAGTCATGTAGTTTTTGGCTTCATGAGCAAGTGCCCTCGGAAAAGAGAACAAAAAGAGTGTTTTGAGGTTATTATCATCAATACCTTTGATGAGGTAAAACCATCGAGACATTTGCTCATCATGGGCTTGTAGATCTTTGAGCTTGAAGGAACAACACTTGGTTGCAAGAAATTTTTCTCGGGCCTGAACCGTATCATGATCATATGGACCAATAAAGGTCTTAAAAAGAGTGGAGATTGGGTGGAAGAAAGTATTGTTAAGATGACCAATCTGTCGGTATTCATGTTGAGCATCACGCCAATCTCGGAGACTGCTAGAGAAACGAGTAACTAATTTTTCAATAACAATTTGATCTGTAGCTTCGTGCTTGAGTTTTTCTGTTGAGCACCAAGAATACATATCATGAAAGAATAATGGCTATTGGTCAAAAAACAGATAATCCAAGTTAAAAGTGGCAAAAGATCCATTTGACTTGGGAGGTTTGTCTCAATAAGAAGGAGGAGGTGAGGATTCCATATCATCATCTTCAATGTTTACAAGGGTAACTGAAAGACCAGCATGAGTAGAACTTGGTTTGGGATCTATGGCCATAAGAATTTCATCAGCATCAGACGAAGAGGAGTCATCTGAGGAGGAAGTCAGGCTAGAGGGTGAAGAATCGGCAGAATCAAGATGCTGGTGTTATGTCAGGGAGACAGAAGGTTGATCATATCATCGAGAAAGATATTCGAGAAAAGGAACAAGAGGATTTTCAAAAATATCTGGCACATGGTGTGGTCTGGAAGAAGCAGTGATATTAGGTTCGAATGGGGGAATAACCATGACCAATTTTTCTTTTCCTTTTTCCTTTTTTCTAGGTAAAAAATCTTCTTGATCGGATAGATGATAAGAATAGGTACGGGTAGGTCATAATAAAAGACGAGAATGCAGAGAAGGACGGGTGGCTGGTGGTTGGGAAGATGGAATTTGGTTATGAGTTTTATATGAAGGGGGGAAAGTGGTGGAAAGAAACAGGACGGGTGGCTGGTGGTTGGTTTTGGAGAGAGTTTCTCTTGTTCCAGGGGGCCAAGTAAGGCTGGATGAGTGACAAAAGCAGGGGATTCAGCAGGGAAAACAATTCTTTATGGACTTGGTCTAAGCGAGCTTGAATGTCCATAATAAGCTGTTCATGAGAGTCTTGCTGTGGAAGAAGCTGTTGTTGTGTCTGAGCAATGGTTTGCAAAAGGTCATTCTGGTACAAAGCATTGTTAGATTGCCAGTTCAAAGCAGCTTCATCATCGGTAGGGTATGCATAAAAAGGACCTTCAGGAGTAACAACCTTGGAGTTTTTAACCTGGTACTGGAGTTGACATCCAGTAAAAGGGTCTTCAGATCCGTCAGTTGGAGGCGGTTTGGATGTGCTGGCCATGTTGGATATAACAACACAGTCTTCTTGAGGTGCTGAAGCAGGATTGAGTAGTACATAATATTGGTAGCGGCCAAAATCAATATAGTCGACCGAAGGATCACCCATCTCATATCTTTCCTATAGGATCTGCTGAAAAGATTTTGTGATTTTGGGAAAAGATTGAATGTCATTGTAATACCTGAAATTTTAGTGACGTAATAACCAAAATTTGAGTTTAAAAAACATATACGTATATATTTATATATAAACACATATATATATTTGTCATTGGTATGCAATTAAT
>JAJIYU010005721.1:0-21881 GCA_030144865.1 Tinospora cordifolia
CAGGCTGAAATGATTAAACCACATCATTCAGTCCAAATCCTCATCAATTCCTCTTCAACAAATATCCAGAAAATCCAAATTTCCATTTCTCCTCACAAAAATATGAAATTACAGTCAACGCGTTCCAAACTAAGAATAGAACACATTTAGAACGGACTACAACTTCAAAAGAGGAATAGATTGGATTTTATTACCTATCAAGCGATTTGCACCCTCCAAAAATCCTCCAGACAGGCAACTTTCCTCTGGATTCGTCTAAAACTGCAAATGAACAGTCAAAACTTCTAAAATTCAGTTCTAGATCAATAATTTGTCAGTTTAGAAAGAAGATCTGAACTCATAGGGTTCCGGATCATTTTATATAATCAAAAACCCTCAAAACCCTTATTTCCAATACAAAATCTGAATGAATCGATAGAATTGAAACTTAAACGATTAAGAGGTTCAGATTCCTACCTTAGACCTTCAACTCCTCCTTGAATCAGCTCTGGATCGCTTCTCTGGAACTCTGGCTCAACTCGAAAAATTCTGTGCGTGAAATGACGAGTTTAGGGCTCAAAACTGTTTAAATTTTGCGCAATGACCGCGGTCGGCACTTTACGGACCGCGGTCACCACGGTGACCTAACTTTTTTCGAGATTTTTCACTGAAGACCGCGATCATTATTTTGTGACCGCGGTCATTATTTGGTGACCGCGGTCACCAGCATGGAACCCAATTTTTCTCATGTGTTTTCAGCATTTTTTTCCTTTCCAAACATCTAAATTTATTTTATTTCCATACCATACTATATAATAGTCATTTAAAACATGTTTTCACACATTTTTATATTTATTTCATAATTTTTAAAAATTCATTTTCTAGTTGTGTGCGTTTGAAAACTTTGGGGTGTTACAAACTAAACTCCTAAGAAATAGCCACAACTAGCAAAGTAAATAACTAAAAATAACTGAAAAATTATCCTAACAAACCCTCCCTTAAATTAAAAATTTGCTAATGTTCAGTTTAAATCATGAACTGTATCTAATGAACAAATACCCAACAGTCTTCTAAGCTTCTTGAAAGATTCCACCTTAAGTGTTTTCGTAAATATGTCTGCTACTTGATCTCCACTTCTGCAATATATCAACTCAATCACACCATCATTATTAAGATCCCTTAAGAAATAAAACTTCACATCAATATGCTTGCATCTCCCATGCTGCACTGGATTCTTGGAGAGTTTAATTGTCGAATTGTTATCACAGAAGATTTTTGTAGCCACTAATTGCTTGAGCTTCAACTCTTCAAGTATTCTTCTCAGCCAAATTGCTTGACAAGCGTAGGCTGTTGCAGCAACGAATTTAGCCTCTGTGCTTGACAAAGTGACAATTGACTATTTCTTGGATGCCCATGAAACTGCAGCTGTTCCCAACATAAAAACTTAACCTGAAGTGTTTTTCCGATCATCCTGATCCCCTGCATAATCACTGTCAGTGAAACCCAAGAGATTAGACTTTATACCTTTTGCATAAAATAACCCAAAATGTTTGGTTCCTTGCAAGTAGCCAAGGATTCTCTTGGCAGCTATTAAATGAATTTCTAAAGGATTCTCCATGTATCTGCTGATTATGCTTACTGAATACATAATCTCTGGTCGTGTAGCAGTAAGATACATCAGACTGCCTGCAATTTGTTTGTAAAAAGTGCTGTCAACTTTCTTCCCTTCAAGATCTTTATGAAGTTTCAAACTCAGATCGGCTGGAGTGCTTGCAGCATTGCAATCCTTCATTTTAAACCTGTCTAAAATGTCCCTCACATATTTCTTTTGAGACATAAAAATTCCATCATGTGATTGCATCACTTCTATGCCAAGAAAGTAATGCATTAATCCAAGATTAGACATTTCAAATCATCCATCATGGATTTTTTAAATTCTTGGAACATGGAGTCACAATTACCAGTGAATATAAGATCATCAACATAAAGACAGACAATGAGCATTCTTCCTTTATCACCAATCTTAATAAAAAGTGTTGGCTCATAAGAACATTTTGAAAAACCAGCTTTAATAAAATACGACTCAATACGACTGTACCAAGCACGGGGAGCCTGTTTCAGTCCGTAAAGAGCCTTTTTAAGTCTGTAAACTTTATGCTCATTTCCATGTTTCACATAACCAGGGGGTTGCGCAACAAATACCTGCTCTTCCAAGTTTCCATGCAAGAAAGCCGATTTCACATCTAGCTGAAAAATGCTCCAAGAGTTTTGTGCAGCTAAGGCAACCATCATACGGATTGTATCATGCCTTGCAACTGGAGAAAAAACTTCAGTATAATCAACCCCATATTGCTGCTTGTATCCTTTCGCCACCAAGCGAGCCTTATACTTGTCAACTTCACCATTCTCTTTCAGCTTCGTTTTAAATACCCATTTCACGCCTATTGTTGTACATCTATGCGGAAGGTCAATCAATTCCCATGTATCATTTCTTTCAATGGCATCGATTTCATTATCCATTGTTTTGCGCCATTTTTCATCTTTGACATCATCCTCAAAGATTGTAGGATCACAATCTGAAAATAAAGCAAAATGAATAACGGGGTCTGGAATTCCAGTTACCTCATAATTTTCCATCCAAGCTAGTCGTCTTGTAACACGGCGAAGGGATGAAGTGTCATTAATGATAGTAGATGAAGCTGCGTGTACTGAATCTTCCATTACAACCTGTGCCGGAGCTTGCTTCTGTTCAAAATCATCATCATAAATAACTTGAGTAGGCCGCTGCCCACTCCAATCCCACATCTTCTCTTCATCAAAAGTTACATCCCTGCTGACAACAATCTTTTTTGTTAAAGGATTGAACAATTTATAAGCTTTGATGTCTCACTTACACCAAGAAAAACACATTTTTCTGCCTTGTCATCCAGCTTTTTTCTTTTCTCGTCAGGAACATGAGTATATGCTATACACCCAAATACTTTGAAATGGTCAACATATGGTTTTCTCCCACTCCAAGCTTCTTCTGGAGTCATATTTTGAACAACAAAAGTTGGACTCCGATTCAAAATATGCACACTCCAGTTTACTGCTTCTGGCCAAAAAGTTTTTGAAACTTTCCTTCCTGCTAGCAAGCTTCTCAACATGTTAAGGATGGTTCTGTTTTTCCTCTCCGATACACCGTTCTATTGTGGTGTATAACCTACTGTTAACTCCCTTCTTATGCCATGCTCTACACAGAAATCTACAAAATCTTTCGAACAATATTCACCACCTCGATCTGTGCGAAGAGTTTGAATGGTTTTCTTCGCTTCATTTTCCACAAGGGCTTTGAATTTCTTGAATGTGGAAAATGCTTCAGATTTTTCCTGCAAAAAATAAACCCAAGTCTTTCTAGAAAAATCATCGATAAAGGTGATCAAGTATCGTTTACCACCATTAGAAGTTGGGTTTATTGGACCACATATATCTGAATGAACTAGCTCTAGAACTCCTTTTGCTCTCTAGGACTTTCCTTTTGGAAAAGTTGTGCGTTGTTGTTTAGCAATGACACAGTCTTCACACACTTGAGAAGGGACTGAAATTTGAGGTAGACCTGTCACAAAATTTTTTTGCTGCAGTGTTTGTAATCCACCAAAACTGAGATGGCCATATCTGAAATGCCACAGCCATGAGGAGTCCTTCATTTCTTCAAGTAAACAAGGCTAAACACATTCTACCTTCAAAGGAAATAGCTTGTTTGAGCTCATCGGAACTACTGCAATCGCACCTCTTGAAGGATCATATATTTCACAGGTACCATCTTTAATAATAATTGCATAACCTTTCTCTTGCAATTTACCAGCACTCAACAAATTACTTTTCAAATTAGGAACATAAAAAACATTAGAAATTGTTTCAGTAAAACCATTCTTGGTTTTAATTTGAATATCCCCTTTTCCCATGACAACAGTAGTCAAATTATCTCCAAAACTCACAGTAGAATTAAATTTCGTATCTAAATGAGAAAAGAAGGACTTACTGCCACACATGTGATTACTGCATCCTGAATCAACATACTATATGTCCGGCTCACAAAGTTCTTCCTTATTTTGAATGGTCATCAGCAACGTTTCACCATCCTGCTTCTCTGCAAAGTGTGACTCTGTTCCCCTTTCTTTGTTGTTTGGCATCTTAGTGTAGCACTCATATCGATAATGACCATGTCTGTGACAGCGGAAGCACTCTACCGTCGACTTATCCACAGGCTAATCACGACCTCTGCCTTGATTTTGATGTTGACCAACATCAGTTCTAGCTTGCCTGTTGCCATAACCTCCCCTTCCTCTACCTCGTCCTCTTCCTCTTCCTCTTCTCTGGAATAGGAAGAAGTAGAGGCTTTCAAAGCTTGTTCTTCTGTACTTGAACTACTGTTCGACTTCATCTTGTGCTCATGAACCAAAAAGGAGCTTTGCAGTTCATCAAGAGAGAGGGCATCGATATCTTTCGATTCTTCAATCGAACAAACAACATAGTTAAACTTCTCTGTCAATGAGCGTAAAATTTTTTCCACAATGGTAACATCAGTCATCTTTTCGCCTAAGAAACACATCTTGTTACTGAACTCCATTGTTAGCGCAATAGCTAGTTACAGATTCTCCATCTTTCATGGCCAACATCTCAAATTCTTTTCTCAGGGCTTGGAGCTGCGATCTCTTCACTCTGATAGAACCCTCATACTTCTTCTTCATTGAATCCCAAATATCCTTAGAAGTATCTTTGCAAAGAATAGTTTCTAAGATGGTCCGATCGATAGCCTGAAAAAGATAATTTTTTGCCTTCAAGTCTTTAAGCTTTCTAGCTTCCAGCTCTGCTTGCTGGTTTTCTGTCAGAGTTGTGTTGGCTGCTGCTTCTGGAACTCCAGATTCAACTACTGACCAATACTCTTTTGACCGTAAAAAATTCTCCATTAACATACTCCAATGGTCATAGTGACCATCAAACCGTGGGATTGCTGCAGGCACAAAGTTTGATTCTGTGGCCATTTGATTTTTTCACTTCTCAAACAAAAATGTGGATCAATGCTCTGATACCACTGTTACAAAATAAAATCTGTAGAGAATACTACAGAATAGAGAAAAGAAAAACGTGTGTATTTATGAACACTGGTGGCCTATTTATATAGGCAAATACATAACTAACTCATAGAAAAAATAGGAAGCACTAATGGCACAATCCTTTAAATGTAGGAAGCATAAACACATGTTCTGTAGGTATTTTAAACTAACTCAATCTCCTAAAGACTTGCTCCACAACAACTAAACTCCTAAGAAATAGCCACAACTAGCAAAGTAAATAACTGAAAATAATTGAAAAATTATTCTAACACTTAGTCTGTCACTACTTATTCTTGGTTTGAGAAGTTCTCTGCATGGCCTTAGCCAAATAGGAGACTCAAGATTTACCTAGTAATTTTAGAGTTAAAAAGCATCGTTTATAACTTCAAGTAATTTATATATTCTCTATCTCTTATTTTTTATTTCTTTTTTGTTAGTCATATATTGCTCTTTTTTTTCATTTGCATTAATTTCTAATCAATTTAAATTCAATGCTAGATTTTAAAGTGACTTTTTCCCAAAATCTTGTTGATGAACATTGTTTAATGCTATTACTTAATTGTTTTATGTGCTTACAAATATTATTTTAATTGATCTATTCAAAATATCATAGCGGTTTTATGCTTCATGCTTTCATAATCTAATTGATAAATTTAGAATCACCAGTTTAACAAGAGTTTATTCCATGAATTTTATTTTATCTTAAAAATCATATATAAGAGAAGAATCGAATGCAAGTACTGTAATTACATTGGAAAGAATAGAAAAGGCATGTATGCCATTAGGTGGTGCAAAATGCAAATGATGACACGCCGTGCCAAGAGTATGCCTAGCAACACCTTTTAGTGTGTAGTCCATTTCACACGGATAAATGCGGTTTACTTTTTTGAGAAATTCAGAGTCCGTGGTGCATGGCAGGCTTCTTTTGAGACACAAATTTAAAGTAGGCCTTATTTCTCTTCTTTGATTTTATTTGTTGTGGTGTGAATGGTGCTCTTTCAGTCAACCGGCAGGAACTTTTAAGAGATTTGCGGTCTAGTTCATACCTTTATATTATGCATTGGGTGGCCTTTGGTGTTAGGTACCTTATTATCAGCACCACACAAATGGGTGGCATATGTTTCCGTTGCACATGAACAGGGAGTGTGTAAATTAATGCAACTTTTTTCTTTCTTTCTTTCTTTCTTTTGAGGGGCATGCTAGCTAGCCATTGTTACGTTATTGACTCAGGGTTTCAACCATTAATCTTGTCTTTTCACGGACAACTTTTAAGTGAAGGGGTTACCATCTAATATGTATAACCCTACTTGAACCGAAAATTATTATTATTATTATTGTTATTATTATTATTATACCTTTCAACTTGAGCTAGTAAAATCATGTGATGTCCTTCAGAAGAGGGTGCTCTTGCCTCCTGAATTTAAGCTACCGGAATATTTATTTATGGATGTTGAAATTTCTTACTTTCCCTCAGTAGAACATGCATGCAGCTAACTTGGCAATATATCCATTAATTGTTGATTTGACTTGAATGAGTTTAGTGCGGGACAAGGCCCACGGTTAATTTACATATAATATTATCATTACAGCAAACTGACTATCCCAATTAAAAAGGTATTGATATATGCTACTGAATACAATCTCTCATAGTTAGTGCAAATGACATGGCGGGCCTCACGGGTCTACTTGTTGTACATATTCAACGTAACATCTTATCGCATTGATTTTGGTATGAGGTCACATGATCTTGTTATCCTTTTTGCAAATGATGGTTATGACGGTTGAAAAGAAACTTTACACTTGTTGTCAATTTGTACCATTGCATAAATAAAAAAAATTATCTGTAGCGCGTGTTGCAAACATTCAAATGGGGTGTTGAGCGCTTGGTCTGCGCCGAGTGCTCAACACCCCAAAGCTTTTTTTTTTTTTTTTTTTTGATTATGTGGCACTTGGGGGCGCTCAATGGGCGCCAGTTCAGCGCTCGTTGGGGTTGTCCTAACTCATTACCTTGATCCAATACAAATGGTAGGGTCCATCTCTCTCCCTTTGTCAGGGGTGGAAGCAACTTGACTCCATCCGGCCAATTTTGGATTGGGTCAGCTCGAGTTTTAAGTGTAAGTCAGGTTTGTTCAGTTACCCTACCATATATATATACATCCTAGTATTTTAAAATATATTGAATTCTAAATACTGCTTAATCCGTGTTCTAAACACCTAACATAATCTAATCTATATCAAATTTCTACTTAAATAGTACTTGTATATCTAATCTCTTATCCTAAATAAGAAATTTAATTATCATCAGTTTCCTTGTTAAGGACTCCCAAAATTATACTCTAAGATTAGAACATATTAATATAAATTTTTTATTTTGGATTTTTTCGTTAGGGACTTTCAACACTCATGCTTAACTAATAGAGTTCAAGTGCAAATAATGAAAATTGTTAAAAAAAAAAAAGTTCAACTTCATCTTCTTTATAAGCAATGTGAGACTAAAAAGAAGAGAAAATAATTACACAACTTCTATAAAAGAAACTTTCAATTTTGTACACATAAACTAACAAATATTATAAGACTAAAATGAAAGAAGAAGAAAATATGTGAAAGAAAACTATTACATATGGATAATATTAATAAAATTAAATAATTATTACATCATTTAGTTATATTTTTAAGTTATATTTTTATAATTGTAATCATCATAGTATTATTGTAAATGTGTACATAAGTATATTTTCAATGTTACAAGTTTAACACAATATATTATATAATTGGTGATAACAACTACATAGTCTATATTAGTATTAATTTATAATACTAATAACCTTAGCCAAAAGGATAACTTTAGTTGAAAACTCATTAATGTATCATTTGCTAAAGGTAGAAATATCTAATGATAAAGTTATTAATATATAATCTAGATAAATTACAAAAAAAGAAAGGAATGTAATCTTAACCATTATCTACACAAATTATTATTGGGAGTATTAATATTAGTATTACAAACCAATGTAATTTTTTGTGTATAGTTTATTGTTTTATAGATTTTCCCTTGAAGAGATTGAAAAAGTATGTTTCTTGTTTTATGACCAAGCGATCCACATAATAGAGGGCAAGGAGAAGGAGAAAGATAGAACGGCTAGTACCCGCTTAAATTAAGAGAAAGTAAGGAAATTGGAGTTATTAAGAAGTAAGAACCAATGGGGAAGCAACAAGCACCCTCACCCATAACCCATTATCTTTAGTCCCACATAGGGATTAAAGATTATGGAGGAGGTTGATTCTCTATATAAAGTACCTCCTCTCCTGCTGTCAGCCACTCTCACATCTCTCCCTTCATGTTTTGTTTACATGCTCAGTAATAATACTGTAACAGTGGGATGCTTGTTATAAGAAAACTTAGATTGCATTGTTATGCAAAATAACTTCATATACGCTAAAGTAAATTTTTTGAAAGTTTGTTCTTGTCAGATAATTTATAATGTTAACTATCTCATTAACTACCAATCTTCGAGAAATTTGAGTTTTCACACTTCCATTTTGTACCACATGACGAGTATATAACTCTTCTTAGACTCATTCTTTGGTGAAACAAAATTTTGCTACTCACTATATGCATGCAGATGTGGTAGCGTACAAGTGTCAATAGCATATAACACTTAAATCTTTTTAAATTTTTGAAAAGTGGAAACTGAAAAATACGTATTTAAGATAACCCAGAAAGCAAAATCAAATTGAGTCTTTCTCTTTACATTATCCCACGTCGATTAGCACGAAAGAGTAAAAGAGGTGGATCCACTTTATAACGCTTGCTCCTTGGTTTCACAATTTCATATCCTACGTTCTTTAGCATGAAAAAGTATGGGGGTGGATCTCATTTATTAGGCTTTAACTTTGTGTTATCCTCTCGAAAAGCAAAATTAAATTGAAGCTCTCTTTTCACATAATCCCACATGGGTTGGCATGACAAAGAGATTGGGATGGATTTCGTGTGTAAGGCTTCTCCTTCCATAAGCAAAATCTAATTTAATCGTTCTCCTCACAGCATCCTACGTCGGTTAACATGAAAGAGCAAATTGGGTGGATATACTATATAAGGTTTGCACGTTAGATTCATTTTTACCCGTCCAACATCGGTTAGTATGAAAATCAATGGGGTATGGATCTCATTCAGAAGGCTTCACCCTTTGGGAAGCACAATAAAACTGAATCTCTTGTTATTCTCCCAAATCACTTAGCATGAAAGAATTGGTGGATGCCATGTGTGTAAGGATTCTGTTCTTTGCATGCAAATACATCTTTTTCTTCTTCACTTGCAAGGATGCAAGTATGTCTTGTACTCGACCACCTGATTGACCCGTTTGACCAACAGGTCGTCAGGTTTGTAATCTTTTATTAGGAGATGTAACAACCCGTACTTCGGACCTTGAGTTGAATTCAACATATATATAATTTTTTGTATAAATTGATGCATTATAAATAAAAATACATAAGATTATATGTTTAATGATGTGTTTAAATAGAAATAAATATAAATACATTAGTTAATAAAATAGACAATAATGATAATAGTATTAATATCAAATATTAAAATAGGAAGCTTATTTGATGATGGCCGTGGAATCATGAAATGTATATATATATATGTGTGTGTGTGTGTGTGAAGAAAATTAATATGGGATAATGTGATCTAAGTTTTTTAAAAGAAATGAAATGAAATGAAAATGTTTATCATAGCAATTAATAGTGGATGATGAGATGATTTTGGAAAAAAAAATTTAAATGATGATGCAAGTGTCTATATATATTATGTAGGTAGGCTTAATTGATGAGGAAAATAAATAAATAAAAGAATGAAAATGAATAATGATAATATCTTCATTTTGTAAAAACAAGGGAAAAAGGCCACTTATTTTGTGAGTCTTATCAATACAAAAGTAATAGTATAGTTTTTCATAAAAATGATAGTCTATTGTGTGATCCAAAATTTGGGTATATTTTTACTTAGAGAAAAATTATTCAATATGTATATCATTGTGTTAACATTAACAAGTAAAACATAGGGATATAATTTATTTGTATTCGTGTATGCCAAAGGATTTATATTTAAATTGGAAGTAACACTTAGCGAATATATATATTGACACAAAAATTTTAATTGACGGGTACTAAAATGTCAAGAATGAAATTCTTAACTCAATGATACTAAAATTAAGATTTTTAAAGATAAATTAATATATGAAATTTGTATTTGTACAATTTGAGAAAATTAATAGATTAATAAAAATATGATATAAGGTTGTATGATGTTGTACATTAGGTAACATTATATATATAATACTGTATAATATTATGAAATACTTCACCAAAAAAAATGTATAACCAAGTGGATAATTAATTTTTTTTATTCACTGTACAGAACTACAAAATTATAAAAATGTTGGTTATTATATACAAAAAATGAGACACGTGTCGACGATATAAGGTTTTGGTATTTGGGTTGATATTAGGGGCTTAATTGCACCATTTGACCTTGATGACCCTGTTAATTATCTAGGTCAGCGAATGTTGGACTTGATTAGAATTGACTGAAATTGACCAAATTAATAAATATACTACAATTGGCCGAATCAATCCTTTGATTGACAAAGGACTATAAAGTTAGATCTGAGCTAAAATTCATATTATTATTAAGAAACCACATTGATTATGCAGATCAAATGTTAACGGGATGCCACCGATCACGAGCGAAGCACTAAGAACTGAGCATCCTTGTGAGTAGTGTTTTCTAAAGTATCACTTAAACTTGTTAATCTATTATTAAGTAAAATGTTATTACATATTGTAATACATTTATAATTTTTGAATGAGTTTTTTTAAATAAAAATGTGCACCGAATCTCGAGGTTCGATAGTACGATTTAGGGTATTCGATGTGGTTGAACTTTGAGGATCGAATGTCGCTATACCAGGAGGTACATTCTGTGCAGGTCTTCAATTAGACCACTTACTGAGGATCTGAGGCTGCCATACATTAGGTATGGCAGATCCTTATGATGTCATATGAGAATATGCCTAACTAGTTGGTAAACCTGCTTGAGTGGATTTATTATTGCATTGGATGCTAGTGAGAGGCTCAACATATGTTTTCATCATTAAAACCATTTTTACAATGGAAGTGCACGACTGCTTTGTGGATTTAAAATTCATTAATTGTTGCATTCACGCGCATAATATTATTGTTCATGCATACATGAAATTTTTCATAGAATTCTTGTTTTAAATTATGGATTAGACTACATTACTCACTGAAACACTATGGACAAATTTGGCTCCCTACTCTAACATTTCAAATTTTTCTAATGCAGACAAAGGAAAAAAAGTTGGTTATGGCATAAGGTTGCATTCTGAGATTACTTTGGTAGGTTCTCTACGTAGTTCATTATTTTGAGAGTTAATATGATGTATAGGGGCTAAGAAAATCACTGTAAATATTTTGACTTAGACATTTTCGTTATTGCTACATTTAGAAGACTGTACATAATCAACTTTTGTTTGGCTTAAAGTTCTACTTCAATTGTTTGTTTTAGTTATTTCCACATTCTTTTATGATTACTCTAATGGTGTTATGTATGATGTAGTGAAAGCGGCTTAATAGTTTTTTGGCGAGCTCAGCTTGGCAGCGGGTTTGTCAGGGCACTATGCCGGTTGGCTCATCCTTCTCCTTAGGAAAGGGGTCCCAACAATGTTGGTATCAGAGCCCCACACTTTCAATTAATGAATAATAATTGTTGTTAACCTAGGGAACCTTAGAGTAATTGCGGAAGTTAAGAAAACCTTAGGAATGACTTAGAGTAGCATAGCTAAATTATGGACAAAAAACTTTTTAACTTTTGATTGACAGGAAGAGGAACTGAGTGAGAGTGGTCATATCATGAGAGGAATTGAATCGTTATTAGGACCTAGTGAGCTTTTAGACTTAATGAGTTTTTAGACTTAGAGAATTTTAACCTTATGGATTAGACTATCCCTTAGAAATAGTCCCCTTAACATGTAGTTATTCCTTAATATAAGTGCTTAAAGTTATGGTCTACTTAATCTTGAAAATGGTCAATGATTAATGTTTCTAAGCAAATCACGATGTCTCTTCGACATGGGCGATGATGTAGGATCCTAGAGTTGGTGCCACCACCACCACCTCCGATTCAGCCCTAATAGGACCCCATACAGTGGCTTGAAGCTTTAATCAGGCCATCTATTGAGGCTACTTAGGTTAGACAGCGCAGAGGTAGCCCCAATGAGATAGGGAGATGAAGCTGCTCATGATTGCCTCCTGAAGAGGTTTTGTAGACCTGAGACCCAAGGAGCTTCATGGGGGGTCTAAGTTTGGATGCAGCAAAGAACTGGCTTCTCAATGTTCAGAAGAATGGAGAGATGTTAAAGTTGTCCAAGGAGATAAGGTATTATTTGCTGCACACATGTTTGAAGATGAGGTCGCGATCTAGTTGAAGGCCAATCGGACTATTGAAGGGCATATTACTTCATGGGCTCGGTTCCGAACATTGTTCTTAAATGCTTACGTCCCTAAGATTGTGAGGGAGCATAAGAAGGTGGCATTTTGACTTTGTGATAGGAGGACATGTCAGTGAGGGAGTATACCCACAAATTTCTTTGAATGGAAGCTTATGCGCCCGAGTTAGTGGGCAATCCGAGGGAGAGAGCAGGATTCTCCCGTCAAGGGCGGAGTGCTAATATTAGATAGGCAACATCAACATCTAGTGAGGCCATCGTTGAGACCATAAAGAGGTAGGTGCTATAGTTTAAGATGGACGATAGGGAGGTGCGTCCGATGGTATAGATAGTACAGGGTGCCACTTTGCTGATGTAGCCGTAGCTGTAGTTACAACCCCAGTTACTGACTCAGGTTAGTTATCATGGTAGACCCCGATTGGGTACATAGATCAAAACTTAAACCTCTTAGGGCACTCACTTGGCTCATGTTGAGTATTGTAGCCCGAGAACGCATTCACCCCAACCTAATTTGTGAGGGTTGCATGTTGAGGCTAGAAGACTTTGAGACCATTATTGACCTTCGAATATTAGAGTTTCTAGAGTTTGACATTATACTCGAAAAGGATTGGTTAGCCACCTACTATGTGCATATCGACTGTTTTGCCAAGAGGGTGGTGTTTCAGATACTATGGCAACCTGTTATTATATTTTAGGGTAGTGCCTCTTAAAAATCGAGAACTCGAGGCAGACTAGCAACTCAATATGAGATTGATACTCTAGCCAGTCTAATCACCATAGATAAATGACCTTCACAAGCAAGTATTGATGAAAATGTTATTGTCAGAGATTTTTCTGATGTGTTCCCTAAGGATTTTCCTGGCTTGCCTCCTCAGTGGGAAATCAATTTCATTATTGAGGTTATTCTAGGGACACAACCTATTTCGATCTCTCCTTATCAAGTGATGCTAACGAATTGTAGGAGTTGAAGGTCTAGCTGGAGGAGTTATTGAGTAAGGTTTTTCTTGCCCCTAGTGTGTCACCTTGGGGGTGTTCTTGTACTGTTTATGAGGATGAAAGATGGGAGCCTACGTTTGTGTATCGATTATCGGTAGTTGAACAAGGTGACAATAAAGAACAAGTAGCCTCTTTTGCATATTGATGACTTGTTTGACCAGCTTAGAGTGCAACTATATTTTCGAAGACAACCTTTTGAACTTGTTATGGGTTCCTAGTCATGCCGTTTGGCATGACAAATGCTCCTATGATGTCCATAGACCTAATGCAGAGAATTTTTCGTAAATATTTTGACTCATTTATCATTATCTTTATTGATGACATCCTTATTTATTCGAAGACTAGGAAAGAACACATTGAGCATTTGAGGATCGCACTGCAGATTCTTTGAGATGATTACTTGTATGCTAAGTTTAGCAAGTGCGAGTTCTAGCTGTCAAAGGTTCATTTTTTTAATCCATGTGGTAGGAGTTAAGGGTATTTTTGTTGATCTGGGTAAGGTCGATAATATTATGTTGGCCGAAACCTACCATAGTGATATAGATCTGTAGCTTCTTGGGTTTGACAGGTTATTATCATAGATTTCTACAGAACTTCTCGAGGATTACTACACCAATGATAAAACTTACCCAAAAGGATGCCATAACTTGGTGATCTGTGCCAGTGCTTGTCCTACCTGAACCACGCCATGAGTTGGTGATCTATACAAATGCTTGTGGGATTGGCCTTGGGTGTGCGTTGATGCAGGGTAACCAAATAATTTCTTATGCCTCATGACAGTTGAAAGTACATGAGAGAAATTACCTCATCCGTGATTTAGAATTGGCAACAATAGTTTTTATGCTCAAGATTTGGCGACACTATATGTGGTGAGTGTTTCTGTAACACCCATCGGGACTCTTACCCACGTTGTAGGGCCCACGTCATGGTGTATCACTCACAAGGTACTGTCCCCTACCCCCTGGGGTTTTTTTTCACCCATGCGGAGATTCGAACCTATGACCTAGGGCTCAAGTACTTATTTCTTTCATCATCCGCTACCATTGAGCTAGTTGGCTCAATGGTAGCAGATGATGAAAGAAACAAGTACTTGAGCCCTAGGTCTTAGGTTCGAATCTCCGCGGAAGCGAAAGAAAATCCCAGGGGCTAAGGGACAGTACCTTGTGAGTGACACGCCATGACGTGGGTCCTACGATGTGGGTAAGCTCAATGGTAGTAGATGAGGAATCAACAAGGTACTTATGCCCCAGGTCCTAGGTTCGAATCTCCGCGGAGGTAAAAGAAAACCCCAGGGGGCAGGGGACAGTACATTGTGAGTGACACACGATGACGTGGGCCCTACGACGTGGGTAAGAGTCCCGGTAGGATTCCCGGTGGGTGTTACAGTTTCACTCTTTATTCTAATTATAAGAGCCTCAAGTATTTTTTTCTCAGAGAGATTTGAATATGAGGTAGACGAGATGGATGAAGCTACTTAAGGATTATGACTTCACTATTGAGTATCATCCTGGGAAAGCCAATGTAATGGCTAATGCGCTGAGTAGAGTACAAGTTGAGATTGTTTGTATGGCTAGACATATGTCTCAGGAGTAGAGAATGATTGATTATGTAACAGTGAAGAGTATCCATGAAACTTCGACTTAAACCATAGTTAGTGCACAAATGAGAGCCCAACCGATACTGCTTGTTGAGATCATAGAGGTGTAGCCTCTTGATGTTGATTATGTGATTTTCTAGGAGTGGGCAGATGATGCTTCTTGCGTGGAGTGGTCGATTGATAGTGATGATGCATTTAGGTTTAGGGGAAGATTGTGTGGCTACTAGATTACCCTTGCCTGAGACAGGGAGTGCTAGTAGAGTTACATCGCTCGAGGTATACCATTCATCCAAGCACCAACAGGATGTATCAGGATGCTCAACGTACTTATTGGTAGCTGAGGATGAAACAAAACATAGTAGCCTTCGTGCAGAGATGTGATACGTGCTAGTAGGTTAAGGCTGAGCATCAAAGACCTGGTGTTTTACTACAATCCTTGGTCATTCCTGAGTAGAAATGAGAGTACATTACCGTGGACTTTATGATGGGGGTATCCCGGACTCAGCAGAAACATGATACTATTTGGGTCATTGTGGACAAATTGACTAAATTTGCTCATTTCTTCCCGATGCATAGTTGAGATTCAGTTGAGAGGCTGAGTCGACTATATATCCACGAAATCGTGAGATTGCATGGGTCCCAATGTTCATTGTGTCTGATAGAGATGCTCAGTTTATGTCATATTTTTGGCAAAGCTTGTAGAACCAGTTGGGGACTAAAGTAAGCTTGAGCATAGCCCTCCATCCACAGACGGATGGTCAGTCTGAGAGAGTGATCCAAATTTTGGAAGATATACTTCGTGTATGTGTTCTTGATTTTGGTGGTAGTGGGGAGGATCATTTGACATTGTGTGAGTTTGTACATAATAATAACTACTAGGTGAGTATCGCCATGGCACCATTTGAGGCATTATATGGTCGACCTTGTCAATCGCTAGCTTGTTGGGCTGAGGTTGGTGACATAACAGTTTTGGGCCCTACTTTTGTGTAGGAGCAGAATGAAAAAATTCAACAGATCTATTTAAACATTAAGGCAGCTCAGGATACACAAAACAGTTATGGAGATAATTGGAAGTATATCCTTGAGTTTGATGTTGGTGATCATGTACTCTTTTGGATTTCACTTTGAAAGGGGAAAACTTGATTTGACATTTTAGAGAAACTCGATCTGTGATGTATTGAACATTTTGAGATTCTCAAGTGAATAGATCCTCTTACATTTAGATTGGCATTGCCACCTTAGTTAGCTAGAGTGCACAATGTGTTTCATGTTTTGATGTTAAGAAAGTATTACCCCGGTCCCTCGCACATGATTGACCGGAGGCATGTTGAGTTGCGAGAGGGTTGTACATACGATGAGGTTCTGGTCGCTATCATTAATCGGGCCATGAAGAAACTACACAACAAGAAGATACTGATGGTACATGTACGTTGCCAGTTTCATGATACCGAACAAGACACATAGGAGCAAGAGGACTACATGGCGAGTTATTTCCCTGAGATTGTGAGAGTTGCTCTCTGATCTCTTATTGTTTTAGTAAATTTTGAGAACAAAATTTATTTTAAGGAGGAGAGACTGTAACGACTTGTATTTTGGACATTGAGTCGATGGGTTCGACATGTATTTTCCTATATGAATTGATGAATTATGAATGAAAATACATGAGTTTACTATGTTTGTGTAAATTAATGAGTTGTTTAAATAAAAATAAATATACATGCACTAGTTAATAAAATAGATAATAATGATAATAATACTAATATCAAATATTAATAATGGGAAGCTTATTTGATGATGGGGTGGAATCATGAAATTAAATGATGATGCAATTAATAAAATTAAATGAAATGGAATGAAAATGATGATGCAAGTGTATATAGATATATAGATTATAATATGTAGGGGGTTTAATTGAAGAGAAAAAAATAAATAAATAAAAGAATGAAAATGAATAATGATAATGTCTTTATTTTGTAAATAAAAAAAGGAAAAGAAAAGCCACTTATTTTGTGAAATCCGTCATTTTAGGTGAGTTAATCTTGCTTCTTTTCAATACAAAATTTATATAAAAGTTGTGGATTCCATTTTTTAGTGTAATTTTTCATAAACTTGTAATAGTCTATTGTGTCACCCAAAATTTGGGTGTATTTTCACTAATAGAAAAAGTACACAATATATATATCATTGTATTCATATCAACAAGTAGAACATAGGGATATAATTTATTTGTATCCATGTAGGCTATAAGAATTTATATTGTAATTGGAAGCTGACACCTAGTGAGTATATATATTGACATTGAAATTTTAATTAACGGGTGTTGAAATGTCAAGAATGAAATTTTGGACTCAATGACACTAAAATTAAGATTTTTGAAGATAAACTGATATATTAAATTTGTATTTATATAATTTTAAAAAATTAATAGATTAATAAAAATATGTATATAAGGTTGTATAATGTTACATTAGGTCACGTTATATATATATAATGCTATATAACATTATAAAATACTTCTCCAAAAGAAAATGTGTAACATAGGGGATAATTTATTTTTTCTATATATTGTACAAAACTGCAAAATTATGAAAAGATTGGTTATTGTATACAAAAAATGAGACACGTGTCGACGGTATAAGGTTTTGGTATTTGGGTTGATATTAGGGGCTTCTTTGCACCATTTGACCTTGTTAACCGTGTTTAACCCTATAAATTATCCAAGTTAGCGAATATTAGGCTTGATTAGAATTGACTATATTAACTGAAATTGACCAAATTAACAAATAGATCACAATTGAGTGAGTCAATCCTTTGATTGACAAATAACCATAAAGTTAGATCTGAGCCAATATTCATGTAGATATTAAGAAACCATGTTGATTATGTAAGATCAAACGTTAACAAGACTCTACCGATCACGAGAGGAACACCGAGAGCTGAGCATCCTTGTGAGTAGTGTTTTCCAATTTATCACTTAAACTTGTTATTCTATTCATAAGTGAAATGTTATTACATATTGTCATGCATTTACAATCTTTAAATGATTTTTTTAATGAAAATGTGCACTGAATCTTGAGGTTCGATGATACGAGTTAGGGTATTGAATGTGGTTGAGTTGTGAGAATCGGATGTTATTGCACCTAGAGGTAAATTTTGTGCGGGTCTTCAATTGGACTACTCCCTGAGGATCTAAAGCCACCATACATGAGATGTCTTGATGAATCTTTATGATGTTGCATGAGAATACAACTAACTGTCTGGTAAGCTTGCTCAAGTAGATTTATTATTGTCTTGAAGGCTAGTAAGAGCCTCAGCATGTGTTTTCATCATTAAAACTATTTTTAAAATGGAAGGTGCATGACTGCATTGTGGATTTAAAAATTATTCATTGTTGCATTCAGTAGCATAACATTATTGTCCATGCATACATGACATTGTTTGATAGAATTCTTATTTTAAGTTATGAAAAAGACTACATTATTCACTAAGCTGTTGTGGACAAATTTGACTTACTATTCTAACATTTCAAGTTCTTCTACTGTGGACAAAGAGAAAAAGGTGGTTTTAGCGTAAGGCTACGTTCTCGAATTATTTTGGTAGGTTCTCTATGTAGTTTATTATTTTGAGAGTTAGTATGATATATAGGGGCTAAGAAAATCATTGTAACTATTTTGAGTTAAACTTTAATGCTACTGCTACATTTAGAGGATTGTACATAATCAACTTTTGTTTGGCTTAAATTTCTGCTGCAATTATTTGTTTTAGTTATTTTCAGATTCTCTTATAATTACTCTGATGGTTTTATGTATGATGTAGTGAAAGAAGCTTAATAGTATTCTGGTGAGCTAGGCTTGGGAGTGGGTTTTCTAGGACACTGTGCCAGTTGGTTCATCCTCCTCCCTAGGGAAGGGGTCACGATAGGAGATCAGGTCAAAGTCGGGCAAAACTAATTTTCACTTAACATGGTTGGGTCAATTGGTCAAACCCGCTTATAGCCTTACCCTTTACTACAATTTGGTTGGATTTGGCAAACCTTGATCCAACCCAACCTTCAAATTTAAGAGGGCCCAACCTGATCCACCAATTGTTGGACTGGGTCAGTTGAGTTGGTCTACTAAGCCTCTTGTTTATGGTCTTAATTTTAGGTGTTTTTTTTAAACAAATGAAATTACTTTTTAGGCTAATTTGAAATTCAATTGCCAGAGATCTCATTTACATCTCTACAGGTGGCTCGATCTGTATGATTTATCATCAAGTCGTCCTTCATACCAGAACTTGCACAGTGTCCTAACAAACCCTACTCCCAAACTAAGCTAGCAAGAACACTAGTATGCCTCTTTAGACACCATATGTAACAACCTGAATTTTCATGACACGTTGACATGATGTATGGGTGTATAAGTGTATATTATACACATAATATAAATAATGTCACACGAAAAAAATATTTAAATAAATAAATTTGAGTGATTTAATAATTAATATATATATATATATATATATATGTGTGTGTGTGTGTGTGTGTGTGTGTGTGTGTGTGTATGTATGTGTGTGTGTGAGGTGTGATGAGCTAAAAAAAATGAAGAAATACATTATATATAAATAAATGGTGTAGTTGGTTGGGGTAAAAAAATTACAATATATAGATAGTGGGATGCATTGTTGTTTTGAGAAAATACATAGAGAATGGCTTTTTGTAATTTAGAAAAGCTATTAAGGGCATTTCAGTAAATTAACACTATATATATAAACAAAAGGGGCCAATTTCTTTCTTCCTGGATAAGTTTTGAGTTTTTTTTTTGTTTTTTATTTCTTGCACATAGAAGGAAGAGAAAAAAGAAAAGGAAAATATGATTTTTCGATAGATTCGACGCAGAGGTAAGCTATTTTTCTTAATTCTTATTCCAAAGATGTTAGATAAACTGAGTATTACAAATCTAGGGGTCTAATTTTTAGTATAGGAGGTGTTTTATAGTAGTACCCAAAAATTAGATATTTTTTCACAGTGAGTAAACTCAGTAAAAATTATACCAAAATACTTTCGGTGATACTTAGATTCTAGATATGTAGTTAAATTTTATTCGTTTGTCCTGTACATACCAAAATAAATACTCAAAGTTAGATAACCTTTGGATGAGCTTTTGGATATGTTAAACTTCAATAAAACTTTGATTCAAACCCATATGCATGTAGAGAATGAAAATATGTATCCATCGACACCAAATGCGTGAATTTTGGATATCAATTGGATTTTTGGTTAATGTTTGACTAATTGGGCTATTTATCAAAATTTGAACAAATTATTAAAAATACATTTGGAAAGCTTATTTTTAATAATTTTTGCTATAAAAAATATATTATGTGAGTAGAAAAATAATCTTAAAGATTACTAAGCATATCAAAGTTATTGTGCACCAATACATGAGATTAAAAATATATATTGGGTTAAATATAAGCTGTAAATAGGTGTAGAATGATTTATAAAAAAAATAAATTCAAATGAGTTGAAATTGAATTGATATACGTAAAATGATTTTTGGTGACAGGATTATATTGGTGCTGTGTAGAAAAATTATTATTGGATAATAGGAACAAGTTGGGCATTAACTTAGTGAGTAGTCTTTACTTATGGTGTTATGTTTGACATTGATATTATATTAAAATGTATGGTTTTATTTAAATAGAATGATATATTACATTTCATGTTTATTTGAATCCCATGAAATGGTTTTGATACATTGTAACATGTTAATTACATACCTAAGTAGGTTATTGATATGACAACATTTTTATTAGTCATATTATCTAGGAATAGACTCACAGGATTGACCATTGTGGTAATCTTGGTTGGTGCATTCCTGGCAAGAGATTTAGGAGATAAAAATGGATAGATAATTGGATAGCGAGAGGCTGGTGCACTCCTCATTTGCGCGGTGAGGAGCAAATTTGCTTTGTTATCTGGAAGGAGGGAGATGACTCATGTTTTTGCAAAGATTACATGTTATTGAAATTGAATGCATGTTTACACATTACATGATGCATGTAAGTTATTTTTATTTTATTTACCAGTGATTTAAATTTGTTTTTGCCTTGCATGTTTTTTTATACATATGATGGCTATATAATATCATAAGTTAGATTATTCACTAAGCTTATTGTTTGCTCACTCTACTCTCAATCATTTTCTCCAGGTTCTAACAGAAAAGGGAAAGGGAAGATGTGATATCAGTATTAGTTTCTTTTGAAGTTAATAGTATGTTGAAATTGTGATAATTAGCTAGATTTTTGGATTTTGAGATGTATATAGACATATTATTTTCTAGATGTGGTATCAGAACAAATTATAGATTGTGTGGATGTATGATTAATTTTATAAAGAAATATATGTTTTTGTTATATTGGTTGTGATTATCAAGTGATTTGAATTTGGTGACATGTATTTTTAGAGGAAACTCTATCAAAATTTTCCAAAATAATTGGGTGATTTGCTGGAGAAGGCTCAAAATTAAAATCAATTTTCAGCAGAAGTCTTATTTCGAAATTGGGCAACATGCCCTTACATTAAAAATAATTTTTAAGAAAATAGAAACTTGCTAAAAAGCTATCCAAAATTCCATGATCTTCATGATTTCAAATTCCTGAAAAATAAAAGGAAGGGGTGAGCACAAAGCTCAGTGGATCTTA
>JAJIYU010005722.1:0-22091 GCA_030144865.1 Tinospora cordifolia
TTTAATATTGTATTTATTAGACATATTTCTATTTCTTTAATATTTAATTAATGCTATTAATTAAATAATTAATATTTTTCATTTTCATGTATTTTTATTTATTTCATATTTCATTTTCAGATAATACATTATGTAATTATACACTAATATTCACATAATGTTTGATTTATTTTTAATAAATGCATTTTATTTAATTATATGCATTTTTTTATGTACATATCCCCATAATATGTAGTATTCACATTTTTTTGTGCTAATATACACTTTATTCATACCCATATCAACCTATATGTGTATTTATACTTTATTTTTATTTATTTATTTTACTAAACCTTAATTTTTTATTTAATTATCAAATTAAAGTTTTATTTGTTTAATTTTCACTGTATCTCTAATTTATTTTATTTTTCATGTGCCAACCCACCATTTGCACCCAAAATTTCTTAAAATCTCTAAGATTAATTTATTTAACTTATTTTATTTATTTTAAATTTTTTGACAAAATTCTGGGGTATTACAACTTATAATCCATTATATATATTCATATGGCGGGTCGATTGCTTAATGGGTAAGCACCTCACTTCTTTTTTCATTCTTTCTTTCATTTTCTATTTTCAGAAACCCAACAGAGAATCGAAATCAAAGGAGGAAAAGAAAAGAGGGAAACCTGATTTTTTTCGATGGATTTAACGTGTTGGTAAGCCGTTTTTCCTAATTATTATTCTTAAAATGCTAAGTAAGCCATGTATTACGAACCTATGGGTCTAATTTTTATTATAGGGGGTGTTTTATAGTAATACCCAAAAATGGGGTATTCCCCCACCGTGAGTAAAACTTACCAAAATTATACCAATACACTCCTAATGATGAATATATCTCATATATGTGGTTAGTTTTCATTCGTTTGTTCTATGACACCAAAATAAATACCTAAAGTTGAATAACTTTTGGATGGGCTTTTGGGTCTGCTAAATCCTAATAAAACTTTAATTGGAACCCATAAGAATGTAGAGAATGAAAATTCATGTCCATCGACACCAAACTCATGAATTTTGGATGTCAAATGCATTTTTGGTGAATGATTGACTAATTGGGTTATTTGTGAAAATTAGAAAAAATCAGTAAAAATATATTTAAGAAGCCTATTTATTTTATTTTCTGCTATAAAAATATAATATATGAGCAGGAAATTAATTTTAAAGGTTATTGAGACAATTCGAGTTAATGCACAACAATACATGAGGTCTAATACACGTGTACATTTAAAGGCGAAAAATAAATATGTAGAAATTCTTTATAAAAATGAATTAAATTTGATTTGTGGATATAAATTGCTTCTGAGATAGGACAATTGTGGTGGATTGGAACCTAGATTTTAGAGTTGACACCAAAAGGTGATTGGACAGTAATTTTTGTGAATGATAATTATTTCTGGTATTATATGAATGGGTATCAAATCTTTGATTTTTACAAAATAAGAACTGATGCAGATGAAAATATATATTATATATAAAATGATCGATTATGTATTACAATAAATTTGGGAGAGACTAGTTAAGTTCTTGGTATTCTATGAGTATTTCTTTATCTTGGTTATTTATATGACATTGTAGATATAAAATTAATTTGAATGTAAGCATGCTATTTATATTGACATTTGTTGCATTTGGTTTGAAATTCATAAAATTTTAGTTATACGGCAGCATGTTTTAGATTTGCAAGAGCATATCTAAAATACAGTATTGTTTTGATGGACTGAGCCATGAAGAATAATACTTCTTATGTGATAATCCATGTGGGACTAAGCTATAAGTGTAAAAACCCGACCCACTACGTACCAATGTTGTTCCCACATTAGCCACCACTGATTGGGTGTTTTGTTCTTGGCAAGACTCGAACCTAATTCTCTCAAAAGCAGTCAGCACTAGTGACCACCCATGTATGCACTCATAGCCCAATTTCAACTCTAAGGTCCAGCCGATGTGGGATTATTACAATCTACTCCCCTTGGAGACCATCTCATCCTCGAGATGCATACCTGTTACGCCGAGAGCCTGCTTTGATGCCTTTTGTAACACTCCGGGCCCACTACATACTGATATTGTCCTCACCTTAGACCACTGACTAGGTGTAGGGTTTTGTTCTTGGCAAATACTCGAACCTAAGTCTACCAAAAGTGTTCGACACTAGTAAGGCTTGCAATTGCTCATTTAGCCTAGGCATCACTCTAGTGTCGAACCGATGTGGGATATTACAATCAACCCCCCTTGGAGTAGTCCTATCCTCAGGACTCACACCTTCGTCACACCTAAAGCGGCTCTAATACCTTTTGTAATGACCCGATTCACGACATACTGATATTGTCCACACCTTAGTCACCACTAACTAGGTGCAGGGTTTAGTTATTGACAAGACTCGAACCTGAGTCTCCCAAAACCACATGGAAACTAATAACCACCAATGCATGCACTCATAGCCTAGTCTCAACTCTATGGTCCAGGCAATGTGGCACTATTACAATAATTGTAATATCTCACATCAGACTGACACTAGAGCGATGCCTAGGCTAAATGAGTAGTTGCAAGCCTTAGTAGTGTCGAGCACTTTTGAGAGACTCAGGTTCGAGTCTTGCCAAGAACAAAACCCTACACCTAGTCAATGGTGGCTAAGGTGGGGACAATATCAGTATGTAGTGGGCCCGGAGTGTTACAAATGGTATCAGAGCAGGCTTTGGGTGTAACGGGTGTGCATCTCGAAGAAGAGATGGCCTCCAAGGGGGAAGGGGGGGGCGCAGATTGTAATAATCCCACATCAACTGGACCTTAGAGTTGTGACTGGGCTATGAGTGTATACACAGGTGGTCACTAGTGTCGAGCGCTTTTGGGAAACTCAGGTTCGAGTCTTGCGAAGAAGAAAACCCTGCACCCAATCAGTGGTGGCTAAGGTGGGGATGTAATCCTAGGGATGGACTAGTTAGACTAGTATCAAACCCAGATAGATTGTCCTAAGAGATGGGTAACCATAACCCTACCTTTTGGGGAAACCTTCAAAATCAACAGGGATATGCAAAAACTACCAAGGAGTCAGACCCTAGCTTTGTTGAGCTATCTGAAGCAGACGAAGGAGCTCGAAGAACTCACTGAAGAAGAGCCAATTAACCTTAATAGAATACAAGACCTAGCCATGGTTAGTGAGTATGATGATGTGTTCCTAGACAAATTACCTGAACTACCACTAGCTAGGGAGTAAGAGTTCAAAATTGAACTTTATCCTACAACCAATCCTATAACCATACCTCCATATAGAATGGTACTAGTAGAACTAGTTGAGTTAAAGGCTCAACTAGACGAGCTTAGGGAGAAAGGGTTTATCAGGCCAAGTAAATCACCCTAAGGAGCTCCAGTATTGCTCGTAAAAAAAGAAAGAAAGATGGTTCCATGAGACTATGTGTCGATTATTGTAAGCTAAACTAAGCGCCAATGAAGAACAAATATCCTTTGCCTAAGATTGATAACCTATTTGATCAATTACGAGGAGCCACTCATTTCTCTAAGATTGATCTTAGGTCGGGCTATCATCAATTGAGGATCACGGAGTTGAATATCCACAAGACAACCTTTAGATCTATATATGGACACTATGAATTCACTGTTATGCCCTTCAATTTAACCAATGCCCTGGTGGCTTTCATGGATTTGATGAATCGAGTGTTCATCAAATTAGAGTTTCATCTAAAATTAGAGTTTCTAATCCCTTAGCAAGCTTGCTCATGCATTTCAAATTCCTAAAAAATAGAAGAAAGTGGTAAGCACATAGCTCAATGGATCATTCATCAAACTACAAATTTACTAATTCAAATTGAAAGTACATCCAATTTCAATTGCTTACAAGCATTAAGCGTTTCAAACAATATATTGTTAGTGTTGTATATTTGACCAAAAGGGGTTTTTAGTCCCTTGATGTTCTTCATTAAAATACTACTATTCTGGGATGGAATGACAATTCATCTTGTCACATTCCATTCAAAAATAAGGATCACATATCCACATTCCAAATATTTTAAAACACGTCCATACTTAGTGATGTTACTCATATACACTAAGTATATGCAAAGAACACCCATAGCTTCACTTAGACTACTATGATGCTACATGGTTGTTATCTTCACTTTCTCATATTTGATTTTAAATAAATATGAAATAAGATCATAATAATTAATAGAAGATTTTAAATAATCAAGAGAACATGAAAACATACATGGCATGCTTAAAAATTCAAAAAAAAAAAAAAAAGCCTAAGCATGGTTTCTAAGTATATTATGCTATCATGTATGAATTAAAATATGAAAACATGTGAAATTGAAAATTGATCAAACATGCTTCAAACTAAAATATAAACATGTTGAAAACTAAAAACAAACATGAATATACTAAAGACTTGAAGTAGTAAAGAAGGAAAACTAGAAATCTCATCCACCTTAATTCGAGTTTCTTTGTAGAATCCAATAGAGGATCCCTTATCCACCACTTTAAGAACTTCTAATCACCAACAAAAATACTTTAACAACTCTCTAAAACACTAACATAAGAACTTCTCACACAAGAAAGAAAAGAGAGTGAGAAGAGGTGATAAGAAGAGGGCAAGAACAAACAAAAGGGAAGTGTCAACTCTTTGCTTTGAGATGAGATGAAAGGGAGCAATGGGGCTTTATATAGATGTTCATCAGAGCATATGGAACGTCCTAGGGCAGCCTTGGGCAGCTCACAAAAATTTGGACAAGTTTCTATACATAAAGGGGATGGTTTGCATAAAGAGGGCAAGTGTGCTTATGGTTGGCAAGTGGGACCACTATAGCTTTCTAATTCAAAAGATATGAGTACAATCTTGTTTCCTAACTATTTGTAAACACAAAAGAGGTTCAAATCATATTCTAATTCAAATGGGACGTCCCCTATGTACTCATGGCAACTTTTCTTTTTGGTTTCCTTGCTTGCTCATCACACAAACACACAAAGAATACTTTTCCATTTTCTTATTTCTTGGACATCAAGCATGGGTGTACAATATCAAATTTGAGGGGACACCATATAATAGTCAAAGATGCTCATCTTGGTTTTAAGAAACTATCTAAATAGGGTTGTTCACATGTGTGCACACACACATGTACGTCATTGGGCCGATTTTGGCTTATGTGGGTGTGGGTGTACACAATCAAGTGGGGGTGGCCATGACTTCATGGGTTTACAAAAATCAAATAAAAATTAATATCTCCTTATTTACATGGAATTATGATTTATATCCTATAATTTTGGAAACACATGAACTTAATGCATATTTTAAGGTATGGTTTGGCCCTAGGTGATTTTCCTTTAAAAACTTTCCTTATTTAAGACCCACTAAGGTCACTAGGCAAATTAAAATCCAAATCTTGGCCAATTGTTATGATTTTTTTTTGGATATTTCTTTTATTTTGTTAGTTCATGTTATTCTGTTTTGTTTCGGATCATTGCAATCCCCTGAAGTGCCCTAAATGACAATTCTTTCTAATTCGGACCCCTTGAAGGGCGTTTAGCAAATGAAAACCTTAACCTTGACCAATTGTTCTAATTTTTGGATATGTTGTCCTATTAGTTGGTTTGTGTTACCATATTTCATTTCAAGTTGTGTTGGTTCCCTAAAGATCACCAAATGAGACTTTCAAAAACTCGCCAAATTTAACCCTGAAATAAGCCTAGTTTCATTTTGCATCCAATTTCATTAAATTGATCTTGAATTTCATTTAACTAAATACAGAGTTTTTAGGGTATTACAACCTAAGACTGTGATTAAAATCAGAAGCTTCTTGAAATTGGCAGGACTTATGACCAAGTTGACTAGAAAGGAAGTTCAGTTCGAATAGAATCAGGAGTGCGAACAAGCATTTGAGGAATTAAAGAGGAGATTGACTACAACCCCTATGTTAACCACTCCAACTCCCGGTGTCACTTATACCCTTTATATTGATAGCTCGCTAAGTGGACTGGGCGCAGTCTTAATGCAGGAAAAACAAGCTACGCTTATGCTTCGAGACAACTAAAGGTCCATGACATAAATTATCCTACTTGCGACCTAGAATTAGCGACCTTAGTGTTTGCCCTAAAGATATGGAGACATTACCTTTATGGTGAAAGGTTCGATCTATTTTCTAATCTCAAGAGTCTAAAATATATCTACACACAAAGGAGTTAAACCTCAAGCAACAGAGATGGATGGAGTTCCTCAAAGATTATGACTTCCAGTTACACTACCATCCAGGGAAGGCCAACGTAGTGGCCGATGCCTTGAGTAGGAAGGTCCACAAACATGAAGAGGAAAAGGGCCAGATGTACTAACTGGTTGAGGGATTTAGGCTAGGAGTGACCATTAATGAGAAGGAAGCCTACCTGTACAACATGTCTTGCCAACCAGACCTTATACAATAGATCACGGACGAACAGAGGCAAGAAAAGTGGTTCACTAGATTGATGGAAGGTGTTAAACATGGTAGACATATTGATTTCAAGATAGATGTCGAAAATACCCTACAACTCAAGGAGAGGTTCTTTATACCTCAAAATGGGCAGAGTAAGAAAGTCATCATGGATGAAGCTCATCAAACCAAATATACAATACATCTAGGAGGAGACAAGATGTACCAGAACCTCAAAAAGACTTACTGGTAGAAAGGGATGAAGAGAGATGTAGCTAAGCATGTCTCCAAGTTCTTAACTTGCCAACAAGTTAAAGTAGAGCACTGAAAACCCTATGGAATGTTACAACCACTCCCTATACCTGAATTGAAGTGGGATAACAATGCCATGGACTTTATCAGTAGTTTGCCCAAAAACCAGAAGGGAGAAGACACTATTTGGGTTATTAAGGATCGTCTCACCAAAGTGGCTCACTTCTCGCCAATCAGATCCATAGACCAAGTCAGTAAGCTAAGAGAACTCTACATTAACGAAATAGTGAGGCTTCATAGCGTGCCTAAATCAATTGTGTATGATAGAGATTCTCGCTTCACTTCATAGTTATCGTAGAGTCTATAGAAGGAGTTAGGCACAAAGCTCACCATGAATATGTCATTTCATCCTCAGACAAATGGACAGTCTGAGAGAGTTATCCCAATTTTAGAGGATATGCTAATGTCTTGCGTCCTAGACTTCAAGGGGAACTGGAGCAAGTACCTACACTTAGCGAAGTTTGCCTTTAACAATAGTTATTAGGCAATCATTAAGCTGGTTCTATTCGAGGCTCTTTATAGAGGACCCTACTACCTATTGGGCAGCGCTCGACGATCACATGTTGATCAGTCCATACTTGATAGAAGAAATAACAAACAATTCAAGTTGATATAGAAGAGATTGATCACAACACAAAGTCGTCAGAAGAGCTATGCTGACAAGAGGAGAATACCACTAGAGTTTCAAGTCAAGGACAAAGTGTTCCTAAGAGTTAGTCCTCAGAAGGGCATCAAGAGGTTCAAATTTAAAGGAAAGTTGTCTCCTAGGTTTGTTGGACCCTTTGAAATACTTTAAAGGATTGGGGAATGTGCTTATGAGTTGGACCTACCAAACCAGATGACTTCAGCTCATAACGTATTCCATGTGTCCATGTTGAGAAAGTACAAACCTGACCCCTCTCACATCATCCATTGGGAGGAAATAACTATCCAAGATGATGCTACTTATGAGAAAATAACAGTCATAATGCTCGACTACAAGGTATAGAGTCTAAAAATGAAGGACATTCCATTGGTGAAAGTGTTGTGGAAACATCACAAGGTGGAAGAAGCCACCTAAGAGCTAGAAAGCGAAATGAAGACAAAGTATCCATACCTTTTCAATAGAAATCCTTAGCTATGTACAAATTTTGAGGAAAAAGTTTTTGTTAGGAAGGTAGGTTGTAATACCTTGAAAACTCATTACCAAATGAAATGAAATTCAAGGTCTATTTAGTAAAATTTGGGTGCAAAATGAAATTGAGCTCATTTCCTGGCTAAATTTGGCAGGTTCTAAAACTCTCATTTAGTGACCTTTAAGAATCCAAAATCACTTGTAATGAAACAAAGTGACTTGAACCGACCAATTGAATATCATGTCATAAAATTAGCTCAATTCGTCAAGATTAGGGCTCTCATTTTGCCAAACACCTTCGAGGGTTTAAATTAGGAAAGAAGTGGAATTTAGGGTACTTTAAGGATTCGGAATAACCCAAAATTCCACCTTAGTCAACCACCATGGGACATCTTCCCTTATTTGATTCCATAAATCATGATCCAATGTAACACACAAGTGATTCAGTACACCACCCATATGAGATGTCCCACCTAGGATTTGGAAATCCATGAAGATTGATTCCATACACCAAGCTAGTGATCATATGTTCCATGCCTTACCTAAGTGAAACTGGTCCATCCATGAACATGTGTGTGTACACACATGTGAATAAAGCTAATTAAAAAGGTTTGAAATCAGAATTTATGCTCACACACAATCCCTAGCCGTCACCCCTACACAAGAAACAAAAATAGAAAGTGCATAAGGGAAATCTAGCTATGTTGCCAAATCTAGGGGATATGCCCACTTGGTGTGCCATCTATGGGTCCAACTCAAATCAGAAAGTTTCCTAGAACCTAGATCAGTATCTAAGACTATGATACGGTGTCCCTCATGTTGCGATAGTGTGCTCACCAAAGTTGGACGTCCAAGAAAGAAAAAAAAAAGGAAAAATTGTCATGTGTGTGCTTGTGTGATGAACAAGTAAGAGAACCAAAGGAAAAGGTTCTAAGAGAATATTCTCTCACTATGGGACATCCAAAATGGTTATGGAAGGGTTCTAGAATGAAAATATTCTTTGAATTTGAATTAGAAAAGATGCTAGAGAATAGTCCTTGGTGCCATAAGAAAATAGGCAAGATTGGTGATCTATGAATTCACTTACCATGTCTCTCTTTTAGTGTTTGATAACTTGCTCTAAAGTGAAAAGTTGCCCATGTTGCCCAAGCTACCCTAGGACATCCCCTTGGCATTGGAAAAAAAAAACTATAAATACCCCCTAAGTTTCACACAATCATTCATTCCAAGAACAAGAGAGATTCCTCACAATAGTGCTCTCAAACTTCTTCTTCTTCTTCTTCTTCTTCTTCTTCTTCTTCTTCTTGTTCTTCTTGTTCTTTTCATTTCATTTTCTTTTGTGCAAAGATGAGAGACTTTTAGTTGCAACATTTAGTGATTAGTAGAATGTTGTTTTGCTAAGATTTGAAAGTGCCAAAGCAAAGGAAACCTCCACTAGAATTTGGGAAAAACATCTCATCTAAGGTGGAAGTTGCTTTCTTAAACACTCTTTTCATATTTGAGCCATTAGCATGTTCTTTTTTTGTGTAACATTTTTGTGTTTTTCTGAAAATCATGAGGCATGTTTTCACTTCTATTTTTTAGTATTTGTGTATGTTTCAGTTTTGATGAATATTCAAGATCATGCATTTATGATGCTCATTTCATATTAGTATCATGTTTAGGAGTTATTCTAAATTTTGGTACATGATATTGAATGGTGAGTGAATTGTTTTGCAATTTATTAAATTCTGAACTTTATTTCCAACTTGTTCTTATATTCTAAAATTTTATTTATATTTCATGAATGTGCGATTTAAGATGAGAAGATGGTGATACAAACCACGTACCATCATAGTAGACACATGGTTGTTATGGGCGTTCTCTTCTTATGATTAGTTCATAAGGTTTGTAATACCTAAGTGATTGGTTGGTTGGTTAGAGTCCTTAAGTCCAAAGTCTAATGAAAAAGGCTAAGATATGTCATATTTCATTCTAAGGTGTCACTTAGTGGAGAACATCAAGGGTTGAAAAACTCTTTTGGTCTAAGTTACAACTTTACACAATCTGATGCTTGAAATGCCTAATTTTTGAAAGTGTTTGAATTTTATGGATATGTTACTGATTTGAACATGAAAGTGGTTGTTTAAGATTCACTGAGCTTTGTGCTCACCCTTCTTTTAACATCTTTTCAAAAATTGAATATGCAAGGACTTGGGGCATCTCTTTTGAATTTATTTGGAAATTTCTATGTAGGGCATGTTTGCCTAGTTTTGTTATGAATTCCGCCATAATTGTTTTGAATTAAAAATTATGTACTTTTCTCTTTATGAATTAATAAAGAATTGAATATCCTTTTATCTCTTATTATGTGGCCTTGTTTAGTTTGTATATTAAAGCATGGGATATTAGGAATAGAAAGTCAAGTGTGCATCACTTGTAAAGTAACACCACACAAGTAACACCAAACCCAGGTTGCCTTGTGGTTAAGTCCACTTTTTCAACAGTGGTTAAATCTAAAAATTCATAGTGAAATCAATAGGGGTTATGGTGTTATAAAGGTGGTATTAGAGCCGCTATGTAAGTATTGCGTATGAATCTCGAGGACAAGATTGCTCCCAAGGGGGATTGATTGTAATATCCCACGTCAATCTGACTCCAAGGGGATTCTTGAGCTAAATGTGCATTCGAGGGTGTCTCATTATGCCAAGCGCTTTTGGGAGACTCAGGTTCGTGTCTTGTCAAGAATAAAACTCTGCACCCAGTCAATGGTGGCTAAGATGGGGACAAGATCAGTACATAGTGGGCCCGAGTTGTTACAATAAGAAGTATTAACCTTTCTCTATGTGATAATCCTTGAAATGATTGTGGAGTAGGTGATAATTAGAGGTACAGTTTGCTATTGTCCAAGCCAAACAAGAAGTGAAAGTAACTCTACTTTTGAAAGATGTGAATGTACATGTGTTTTACTAAATGATGCATTGAAAATGGTATAATCACTATGTTGAATGCATCTATGTATGGTTTGAATGTGCACGATAAATTTAAATGTTTTATCTAACTTGATTTTTTGCATGGTTATTTTAAATGTATCTAAATGCCATAAATAAAGATTATTCGCTGGGCATGTTGTCGCTCACTTATTATCTTCAATATTTCAGGAATAGATAAGAAAGGAAATAGACCAGCACGGGAAGAATATACGATTCTTCAGCTAATACTGTGCGTAGGCTTAATTATTTTTGTGGGTTGTATTTTTGTATAATGATAATTATCATTGTATATGTAATATCATCTAGAGGGGTGTGAAATTGTTTACACTAGGTAAGAGTGTGGGAAGATGTGGATTTCAAATTTTGAATTATGATTGATGATAATATGTTGAATATTATCTGTTATGAACTAGTGGATTGAGAAAATGCTTATCAAGTGATAATTTTTATTTAGGATAAGTCAAAGTGTTAGGTGAGACTATCCAAATTTTTATAGATACTGAATAGTTTGAAGTATAAGAAGCTGACATAGTATTATATACATAGGTATAGCATATATGGTATTATGCGCCAATCATAATGTCACTTTTACGAAGTGGTTATGACACATAGACCAACACAGCGATCCACAGGGGATCACTATGGGTGTTCTCACGATTGGAATGATGCTTAGTCCATAGTCCCTGATGATAGAACGATGGGTGAGACCCTAGTTCTTGGTAATGGAACGATGGGGGAATCCTTAGTTCCCAGGATGGGTGATGGGTGTGACCCTATACCTCACTAGAATTTGGCATTTTTGTGCATTTTCTTGGTCTCCTTTGAACTAATAATGATGAGAGAACATTGAGAGTTAATCTTTTGGTCTAATTAACAACCATTGAACAACCAAATTTTGAAATGCTTAATGTATGTCAGGTGTTTGTATGTTTGATATTTTGACTTGAATAATATTATGGATGTATTGTGTATGATCCACTAGGTTGTTGAGCTCATCCACATTTTCATTTCACGTGATCTTTGAGACGGTTCAAGTTACAATACGACTAGTTGTTGTTTAGATATTCACAAACTTCACAGAGGAGGATGTGATTTGACTTGCTTTATTTTCATTTATGAACATTAGTCGAACTGGGCAAATAACCCCTTTTTAATTATCTTTGTGTTAGTGAATTTAGGAATTGGTATTGGGCCATATAGGCCTATTTTCAAACTATTACTTGAGCACTTTATGTCTGGTTCTATTTAGTTTAATCCATGAGTTTTGATGAGATTTATCATGTTTTATCTCCTATTGACATCTCATGGTATGTCTGTGAGATTAATAGATGTTTACACGTGTCTGCATCATTGATGATAGAAATAGTAATGCCCTGGTTCTTGGTAGTTGACATGTGTAGTGTCTCAGTATTATGTTTTAATGAATTATGGTGCGCCTCTCCATGCATGACCTAATGTGATAAAAACGAAGGACCATGAACTAGGGAGTTACAAAGTTGGTATCAGAGCCTAGGCAATAGATGCCATGGGCGAGATGAGTGCTTAGACTATAGTGAACTAGGCTAAACGTGTATTTAGATGCCAATGGTGGTAGCTAGAACTAATGACAGTTGCTAGTTAAATGGAGGAACCATTAAACCAAGTATTGAGATCTTAAGTCTAGGGAAAGGAGACGATAGGTCACATGGGTGTTGTAAAGGAGGCACAGTGGATCATGAATTAAACTTTTTAGGGCATAGGTTAGAGATTGAAAATATGTGAATGACGAAACACTTTTTTGGTCAGGACAAAAGATCAGGATGATCTTGTATCTCTAATTTTTGTGTCATATGGGACGCATAGGAATTAGGGGTATGGAGGAAACCTAGACCTGGAGATTGTCAAGCCATTGTTGGCGAATGGTTAGTGATTCTGGAAGAGCTTGTTTCCCTATGCTTGGCTAGCATGGGACGATAAAATATAGTGGGACTTGGGAGGCCTTAGTCATTAAGACACTTGTGAAATTGTTTGGGTGTAATAAGGTTTCTAAGTAGAAAACTATGTCGTCGGGCAAGAGTGGTATGAAACACTTGAACTCGGAGGCATAGATGAAAGCTTGAAAATTTTAATATACTAGTGTGATTTGTGTGTTGATGGAATGATTTTAATACTTTCTTTTTATATGATGATTTTGAATATTGTTATATGAGACCAAAAGTCTTATACCTAATACAACCATTATGTTTCGAAAAACCTCAATCTCAAACTTAGAAGCATAAATAGTTAGACAATTAAACAAATCGAAAACTTAGAAACATAATCCTAGAGTCATGATAGCACGAATGATGTGAGAAAAGTTGTTTTGACAATAGGATCACAAACTATGAATAAAGACATGAAAGACGACAATTATTACAAGTTGCAAAAGCATTTAGAATCCAAATTTTGAGAGAAGAAGGGGTTTGAGTAACCTAGATTGAATTGAGATAAAGTTATAATTCTCCTTGAGTTTTGAAATTTCTCTTGTTGATATTACGTTGAACTAATGGATACTAAAATGACCTTTGGCTTGTAGACAATAGCAAGAATAAGGGGTAGCAGCACAAGAAATGAAAACACTAATGATTCAGAGTAGAAGGAAAATAGAGTGCTAGTAGTAGAAGTTCCAGCTAGGATAGTGTTGACTATATAGACATGTTAGCCGAATTCGCTTGGCAAGTGGTAGAACAGGTTATGAGGAATTTACCACAAGTTTAGAACCAGCCACCAGTACAGGACTAGTCTCAGCCCCAAATTCATCAAGTTTCGTTGCCTAACAATCCAATGAGGCGTGACCGATCGATTGTGGATAACATAAAATAGAAGAACCTATTGATGGAGTTCCAAAAGTTAACACCCAGTATTTTTGAGGGTAGGACCGATCACCTAGCTGCTGATAAGTGGTTCACTAAGATGAATAAACACCTGAATGCCTTAGGGGCAATTGGCCCCAGGAGAATTACATTAGCAGTACACCAATTTGTTGGACCTGCGTACCATTGGGAGGAGATGGTTATGAATGATCCTACTTCGAATGTATCGTTTATGACATGGGAGCAATTTAAGACTCTATTTTATTTGATCTTCTTCTCCATGGCAAAGACAAAACAACTATAGTTAGAGTTCATTCGACTAACATAGAAGACTATGACCATTGCTAAGTACAAATAGAAATTCATTGAACTATCTAGATTTGCCCCAGAGCTAATAAGGGATGAGTAGTCCAAAGCAGATAGGTTTGCCAAAGGACTAAAAGTAGAAATACAAAAAAATAATACATCCTTTGAGATTGACCACTCTTAAGGAAACAGTGGAAAGGGCGCAAGTGACCAAGTGAGATCTCAAGTATAAACAACCTTTGAGAAACATACAAAAAAGGTCAAAACTGGAACAACCAGCAAGAGCTCACAAAAGAGGTTAAATAAACAAGATGGGAAGCAAGTGCCTCAAAATCAAAATTAGGTGCAGAATCATAATATGCCACAGAACTAGTAGGCACGAACTAATCATGCTAGAGATGAGTAGAAGGCGTAGGCAAAGAGGCAAGGGTTGTACTTCTTATTCTATCAAAGAGGACATATTGCCAAGAATTGTCCTAACAGAGTGTAATATATTACATCAGTCCGACTCCAAGGAAATTCTTGGGCTAAATATGCATTCAAGGGTGTCTCATTATGCCAAGTGCTTTTGGGAGACTCAAGTTCGAGTCTTGCCAAGAACAAAACCCTACACCCGGTCAGTGGTGGCTAAGGTGGGGACAATATCATTACAGTTGGCCCGGGTTGTTACAAATGGTATCAGAGCCGCTTTGTGTGTACCAGAGGTGTAAATCTCGAGGACAAGACTGCTCCCAAGGGGGGTGGATTGTAATATCCCACATCAATCCAACTCCAGGGGGATTCTTGGGCTAAATGTGCATTCAAGGGTGTCTCATTATGCTGAGCACTTTTGGGGGACTCAGGTTCGAGTCTTGCCAAAAACAAAACCCTACACCCAGTTAGTCATGGCTAAAGTGGGGACAATATCATCACGGTGGGCCTAGGTTGTTACACAAAGCTCAAGCTCCTCCTCAACAACAGTAGCACATGGACAAGATGGTCATCCACAGCAAAAGCAATGACCATAGCCCCAACCATAACAGAATCAAGGGTAGAACCAAAATCAAGGCCAGGTAGAGAATCAGGCCAGAAATTTTGCTATTGATGATCAGGCCGATCTTGCACTTATAGTGGAAGGTACATTTCTTTTATTTAATGTTGCCGTGAAAGTCTTGTTTGACTCAAGTGCTACTAAGTTTTTCATTTTTGAACACCTAGTTGATAGACTACGATTAGTGACAAACCCATTGCCTATGACAATACATGTAAGCACACCCATAGGGACCATAGTAAACTCTATGAGATACTGTACATGTCACCTTAGGTTTGGAAAGATGTTGATTTCAGCTAATCTCTGTGCACTTCCATTTCATGGTTATGATGTCATACTAGGTATCGATTGGCTAATCTTCTACCAAGCCAAGATAGACAACCAAAAATGAATAGTGACTATGACGTTGCCTTTTGGAGATGTGTTTAAAATAAATGGGGATATGCAAAGATTACCGAGGGGTCCCATGGTAGCTATAATACACAATTTAAAACAAAAAGAGAACTGGACATTGTTATTGGAAGAGGATGTTGAAGAGCCAAAAGAAATTCAAGAGATACCTATTGTATGGGGATATGGAGATGTATTTCCAAATGATCTACCTGGAGTACTACTACAAAAACAGGTAGAGTTCAAGATTGAGTTGCATCCAAACACTAACCCTGTAGTTATTCTGCCTTATAGAATAACTCCAGTGGAACTGATGGAACTAGAGACACAGATAGATGAGCTCCGTGAGAAGGGATTCATCAAACCCAGTAAGTCATGTTATTTGTGAAGAAAAGGGATGGATCCATAAGACTTTGTTTTGATTATTGAAAGCTAAATCAAGTAACGATAAAGAACAAGTACACACTACCCAGAATAGATGACATATTTGATCAATTGAGGGGAACCATTCATTTCTCCAAGATTGATCAAAGGTCAGTATATCATCAGTTGAGGATCCAAGAGTCAGACATACATCAAACAACCTTTAGATCTCGATATTGGCACATCAAGTTCACAATGATGCCCTTTGGTTTGACCGACGCACTAGCGACATTCATGGGTCTGATGAATAGAGTCTTTAGACAATATTTGGATTAGTTCATTATAGTATTTGTTGATGACATTTTGATCTACTCCAAATTAGAGGTTGAGCATGTAGAAAACCTTAAGGTTGTCCTAGAAATACTAAGAAGAAATGCACTCTATGCAAATTTTAAGAAGTTTTAGTTCTAGATGAAGAAGGTCAAGTTCCTTGGCCATGTTGTCTCAGCTGAAGGAATATCTGTAGACCTAGAAAAAGTTGAAGTAGTATTGTAACACCCCAACCCCCACATTCTTTGAGTTTTGGACATAACCACCATTATTCGACAGTGGACTTACCCATTTGGCGAGTTGGGTCATGTTACTTTACAAATGACACACACTTTACTTTCTATTTTTCAATACCTCATGCCTTAGAATAGATTCAAGAATACACATATCATTCAAAAAAATCAAGGCAATTAGAGATAAAGAAAAATCCAACTTCTTTATTAATAAAAAGAAAGTACATAACTTTATAATATAAACTATAACATTTGATCAAATAAACTCATAACCTCTAAAATAAAATAAAATTCCAATGGAAAACTTATTCAAAATTGGGCAACGTGCCCTTATATTAAAAAGAAACTTTTAAAAAAATAGAAACTTGCTAAACTAGAAACTATTCAAATTTTCATGGTCTTCATAGTTCAATTTCCTAAAAAAAAAGAGGAAGGGGTGAGCACAAAGCTCAATGGTTCCTTTTCCAACAACCATTTTTCAAATTAAAAACAATAACACAATCATATTTCAAACACTTGCATACATTAGGCGTTTCAAGCATCCATTTGTTTAAAGTTGAGATTTTAGACCAAAAGGTTTTGAAGCCCTTGATTTTCTTAACAAAGTACCTCCCTAGAGTGAAATATAGCTTTTCTTAGCCAATTTCATTGGACTTTTGGACTTCAAGGGCACTTACCCACCAACTAAGTATTTTGGTCTTAGAACCATATGAATTAATCATACGAAAAGAGAATTCATAGCAACCCACATGTGTGCTATGATGGTACGTGGTTATTATCACCCTCATCTTTGTTAAATCATACATTCTTGAATCATAAGATAAATTTCAAAACATGAAAATAAAATAAATAAATTCAGCATATGATCAAACTAAAAATTTAATCATGGAACATTCAAAATCATGCATCATACTTTGAAATAAAGCCTAAGCATGATACTTCACATGGCATGATTGTATGCATGTATAAACTCGAACAAGAATCAAATCTAAAACTAAAATATATTTTAAAATGCTTAAACTGAAACTGTTCTTGGTTTCAAAAGTCAAACAACCAATGAACATGCTAGAACTTTGAATAAGAAAAAGGGGTGTAAGAGAAATCACTTCTACCTTGAGATGTAGTTTCCCTCAAAGTTTGGACAAGAGCTCCCAATGTTCAAGGACTAAGAAAATCACCCAAGAAGAATCTCCAGACCAAGAACTTCTCACACTCAAGAGGGAAATGAATGGTGAGAAGGGAAGCCAAGAAGAGGGCTTAGAGAACAAGATGACAATTCAACTCTTGTTTCTTGGGATGAGATGAATTGTGAGCATGAGGGGTGTTTATATAGAGTTCAAAAGTTTAGAGAATGGCAAGTTTGTGGTGTCATCTTGTGGGAAACTTGCAAATTCTTCAAAATTTCGTGCTCGCTAAGCATAGTAGATTAGCAAGTAAATTTTTTTGAAAATTTTTGGGAATTTAGAAACCAATTATAGGATTTTTAAAGCATTTATCTCAGATTTATTCGGAGTTTCGATTTTTTTTATCAGAGCATTAAATCTAGACGCTCGAATTGTCCTCGAGACACGCACATCGCGATCAATGAATTCGGGTTCTATCTGGGCCGCTAGATTTTCCTCGATCGCGGTGGTCCGATCTTCAATCGTGCGGGTCTGATCTGGACGCTTGGATCATCCTCGAGTGCAACAAGGATTCTTGATCAATCGAAATAGTTTCATGGGATTTCCTCGAGCACAGCATCGGTTCGCAATTACCGAATCACGAATTTGAAACTCATTATGGTCGTCCGATCGTCCTCGATCGTTTTTGTTCGTTCGATTTCCGTGATCCCGTGCGCTCGGGCGTTGGTGCGACTCACGTTGCAGCCATCGGATCAAGTGATTGGGTTCAGATCTACGATTTTCGGCCGTTAGATGTGGTTTGAGTTATATTTTTTTGATTTTAAGCGAATTTCATGTTCTAATTTTGGATTTTTGCCTATTCTTAACCCAACTTGACTTTCTAATCTTGTTTTCATCAAAATTGCACATATCTTTCTATTTTATATACTTGCTAATATTTTTCTCCTTTCTAATTCTTTAATATTGTATTTATTTGATATTTTTTTCTATTTTTTAATATTGCCAACAATTAAAAATCTCTATTTCTCTATTTTGTTCATTTGCTTATTTGCCTATATATTTTATATTCCTTTCATTTTTTTATGTAATTGATACTTATATAATGTTGTACTTATTATTATTTTTTAAATATAAGCATACTTCATTTTTATTCAATTATGTATATTTTTCTATATACATATTCTCCTAATATGTAGTATTTAACATGCCTATTATATTCTCACACAATTTACCCCATAAATATATGTCTATACCTATATATATTTTTATTCCTATTCTTTATTTCTTAATAAATGAAAGCAACTCATTAAATTTCATAATTAATTCTATTTAATTGATATTTCCATTAACACACTTTCATTTGCCTTAAATTTTTTTTTTCTCAATGAATTTTTTATTTCATTAATAACTTTTGTTGACAAAATTTTGAGGTATTACAACCTACCCTCCTTAGAAAAATTTCATCCTTGAAATTTATACTCATTCACTTGGGCGTCATTCTGTTAGGTAGTTTGGTTTTGACTAAGTTGGTATGCCCAAGGGTTTTGCTACTTTGATAGGCTCACACTTAATTAAAATAGTACACTCGGGTTTCTTAATGAAATAAATTTTATTAATAGAGATAATTGGTACAAAGCCTTATTTCAACTCAAAATTCATAAATGCTAACATATAGCAATCTAAAGGTCTCCCTACTACTACTCATATTCAAAATTAGTTCTTTTGTCCTAACATTGGACTATGAGGTTTTCTACTGAGTGTCTTGATCTTCCTGAGCCTCAACAACAAACATTTTAGCTGGGTTCTGACCATAACCATTATTATCTTGTGGCTGAGGAGCTTGGGTGGGTGTAGTCAGGCAGTTTCTTGCCAAATGACCCTTCTGTCTGCACAGATAGCACAGTCTCTGCTTCCTCGCCTGTTCTTTTATTTCATCTTTATTTTGTCCCTGATTCTGAATTTGTGGTGCCTTCCCACCATTCTTATTCTTTTTCTGGGCCTCTAGTTTCTTTGTTTCATTACTAGGCCTCTTGTTCTTACTTCTCAACCTCTGTTCCAAGTTGAGTTCTTGTTCTAGTGTTAGGGTCTTTTCCATGACATCTTTGTAAGTCTTTAGGCCCAGAGTTTTCACTATCTTTCGGATTTCTATCTTGAGACCCTGTGTGAACTGGTTGGCCTTCTTTTTCTCTTCCCTGATCAGATCTGGTGAGAATTTGACTAGTTTAGTGAACTTCCTCTCATACTCGGCTACAATCATGTCCCTTTGATTCAATCGAACAAAGTCCTCATGTAGTTTGCTCACGGTTGCTTCTAGAAAGAACTTTTCATAGAAGATCTTTGTGAAGTTCTCCCAGCTCATATCATCAACATCTGTATTTGGGTCCGTCCTCATCATTCGCCACCAACTCCTAGCTGGTCCCTTGAAGTGGCACGAGGCAAGTGCCACACGTCTTAACCCAGTTTCCTTCAGCACATCGAGAATTTCCTCCATCTCTTGATACTAGTGGTCTACCGAGATGCAGTCTGTGGTGCCATCAAGTGAAGGAGGATGGAGCTTCTGTACCTCTATCAGCATTTTCCTCTATTTCTCGTCCTCCAATCCCTCCTGAGCCCTCTGATGTTCGGGATTTTGGGCCACAGGTGCTGGCTGTTGAGCCTGGATAGGTTCTGTACTTGAGGCTTTGGTGCTACCTGAGGGATTATTTGTGGAAATGCCCTCAAAAGTTGATCCAGCACCCTCTACAACATTTCATTCATCATGGCCTCCATTCGCGCCTCCATTCCAACAGGCAGTTCTGGTTCTCGTTGTTCAATCTCATCAGAAGAGGTGGATCGAGTAGTGTACCTTCTTGTTCCAGCTATTGTCTATAAATTTAACACCTTGTCAGTATTTGTCTCATCCGATGTTCGTGTTATCATGACTCTAGATTCATGTCTCTAGGTTCTCGATTTGTTCAGTGGCCTAAAGGTTTTTCTTCTTGGTTCTTTTCATGCATGGGTACAGGATTTGGTCTCAAAGCAATAAACAGTAAAGCATGCATGTCACACAATCATACAATCAAGCTAGCACAGCAAGGTTCCAAGCTTCCACCTAAGCTTTTAGGTTCAAGTGTCTCATACCACTCTACCCCTTCCACTTAGGTTTTTACCCAGAACAGAGTTGCACCCAAACAATTTCACAAATATCTCGATAACTAAGGTTCCCGATCAGCAAGCATAGATAAACTCGTTCTGCCAGAGTTACCAATCATTCACCACACATGGTCCATCATTCTCTGAGTCCAGGCTTCCTCCATACCCCCGAATTCCTATGCATCCCATACTACATAGAAACCAAAAGATACAAAAGCTCCCGGTCTCGTGTCTTGATCAAACAACTTTCTGTTTTCACACAACTTTTCGTCTCTAGCCTATGCCCCAGTGTTTTATGCTTTTGATCCACTGTGCCACCCTATTTCCACCTAGGGTCTTTTTCTGGACCTAAGGTTCAATCTAGTTGACTCACAACCTCTGTCTAGTCAAGATACCACATTTGACATCTTTTCGACTCCTATTTACTCTCTCGCCCTAATTTTCCACCTTCTAGTTTTCTTTTATAGAAAATAAGAGTGTTTTTCAACTCCAACTACTCATATAAGCTGGTGGGACAACCTCCAAATCGGTCGGCGAGACCGAAGTCTACTTAGCAACCACGCTTTCTTGGGCGGGATAACCCACCTCCCTTTCAATGTTTAGCTTTACTCGGGACAAGGCTTACCCACTATCAGCTCAACTTGTAGTCTTTTTATCCAAACAAAACATTTTAAAAGCATATACTTCCTTTTTGAAAACACTTTCCAAAACATTTTTCAATTTCAAAAATAGAAGGTAGGGCATTCAAGATTCAATTCAATTCTAAGTCAAACCCTAATTTTGAGTTTCTAATTCTAGTCAAACCACTACTGATTGACTTTCTAATTCTAGCCCAAGGCACCAAAAGCCTAGGCTCTAATACCACCTTTGGTATCAGAGTAACTTTCTAATTATTGCCCAGTTCATCTACTAATTGAGCTCTGATACCACCTTTGTAACACCCTAAACCCAACATTCTTTAAGTTTTGGACATAACCACCATTATTCGATAGTGGACTTAACCATTTGGCGAGTTGGGTCATGTTACTTTACAAGTGACATACTTTACTTTCTATTTTTCAATACCTCATGCCTTAGAATAGATTTAAGAATACAAATATCATTCAAAGAAATCAAGACAATTAGAGATAAAGAAATATTGAACTTCTTTATTAATAAAAAGAAAGTACATAACTTTATAATGTAAACGATTACATTGTTGATCAAATAAACTCATAACCTATAAAATAAAATAAAATTCCAGTGAAAGACTTATTCAAAATTGGGCAACGTGCCCTTACATTAAAAAGAAACTTAAAAAATAGAAACTTGCTAAACTAGAAACTATTTCAAATTTTCATGGTCTTCATAGTTTAATTTCCTGAAAAAAAAAAAGAGGAAGGGGTGAGCACAAAACTCAGTGGATCCTTTTCAAACAACCATTTTTCAAATTCAAAACAATAACACATTCATATTTCAAACACTTGCATACATTAGGCGTTTCAAGCATCCATTTGTTTAAAGTTG
>JAJIYU010005723.1:0-21822 GCA_030144865.1 Tinospora cordifolia
TAATTCTTAATCAATCGAATTTGTAGCTTTAATAAAGTTTAAATTGATAGTAAATTGGGCTTTTAGATAGTTGATTTTTATACATTCCCTGAGGACGATATCCGGTCTCACTGGTTATTACTATTGTGATCTCGTACACTTGCGGGGTCATCAACAAGTTTTTGGCATCGTTGCCGGGGAGCGGTGTAATTTTCTTTAAACCAATTGAATTTGATTTGATTTTAATTAAAACATTTTATTTTTTTATTTTTATTTTTATTTCTTTATTTCTATCTTGTTGGCTCGCTACACTTGATTCGTTTGTTGAGCTGTGGTGTTTCAGGGCTTGCATGAGTAGCGCCTCCTTTGCTGAGGAAAATCCCGAATTGTCCAAAACTCTAAGGCAGATTCAGATTGAATCCAAGGGACGTGTATCAAACATGGCCGAAAGTGGTAGTTCGGGTGTTGGTAACAATGGGGAGGTACCACTACGGGATTTCTTCAAACCTGTCTTGAACAACAACTACTCTAGGATTGCGAGGACACCAATCCATGCAAACAACTTTGAGCTGAAGCTATCCTTAATCACAATGGTGCAACAACAATAGTTTGTGGGTTTAGCAACCGAAGATCCTATGGCTCATCTGAAATCTTTCATGGAAATATGTGACACAGTAAAGATGAACGAGGTCACTGAAGATCAACTACAGCTGCGACTTTTCCCTTTCTTTTTAAGGGACAAAGCTAGAACTTGGTTACAAATGCTTCTACCTGGTAACATTACTACATGGGAAGATATGGGGCAGAAATTTCTGCAAAAATACTTCACACCCGCCAAAGTCCATCAGTTACGGGGTGAGATCAGCTCTTTCAAGCAACTAGACTTCGAGTCTCTCTATGAAGCTTGGGAGCAGTTCAAAGATTTACTTAGAAGATGCCCACAACATGGTTATCTCCCTTGGCTCCAGATTCAGATGTTTTACAGTGGTGTGACACCATCTACCAGAGCTTTAGTGGATTCTGCAGTCAGTGGCTCTCTAATGGGAAAATCTACTACTGAAGCTACTCAACTAATTGACGATATGGCATCCAATGCATATGGGTATGGGTCAGAAAGAGGATCAGTTAAAGGAGTTGGGTTATATCAAGTAGATGGTATGACAGCTCTGCAGGCCCAAATGGCATCAATGACTCATCAGATCAATGTTTTGACAGAGAAGCTGGGAAGTGGTCAGGGCAAGCAACAACAACATCAATCTATTTTGGCCATTGCTGAAGCTCACAAGGCACCCCTTACAGAAGAGGCATCTATTGAGCAGTTGAATGCACTTAACAATTTTAATAATTATCAAAGGCAGCTGCAGATGTATAATGTTCCTCCATACCATCAGATGAGCAATAACATAAATTTCCAGCAAGCTCCACAAAGTTATGTTTATCATCAGAGCTTGGTTGAAAAAAAACCATCATTGGAGGACAAAATGGATGCAATGATGAATATGCATGCACAATTCTTCAAATAACTGACTAATAGGATTGATCAGAATGACAATAGAGTTTTCAGGTTAGAAATTCAGATGGAAAATGTTAATGCCACAGTGAAGAACCTTGAAACTCAGATGGGACAGATAGCCCAAGCAATCTCTAGTCAGCAGAAAAGTTCTTTTCCCAGTGCCACTCAAGTACATCCTACAGAGAGTTGCCAGGCCATTTTTTATAGTAAGGTGAATGAATTGATGCAGAACCCACCCTTGCCCTCTAGCCCCTGTGCTAGTTGGTGAAACCATCGAGTTTACAGGACCTATTGTGACTGAGCCTACTCATATAGTGCTCACTAGTGGGGCAGAGAAAGATGATACGTTTGAAAGCATTACTACTCAAGGCAGCAAGTATATTGAACCGTCTTAGTTATCCTTCCCACAGAGGTTTGAAGATTATGTGAATGTGCAGCCGGCGGAGGAAGGTGGTGCTAATCTACAGAGACAACTCCCTCAGAAACTTACTGATCTTGGAAGCTTTACCATTCTATGCCAAATTGGTTTGAGATTCTTTGATAAAGCATTATGTTATTTAGGGGCAAGCATTAATCTGATGCCAATGGCAGTATATAAAGAATTGGGGTTGTCTGAGTTAAAGTCTACTACTCTGTAGCTAGCTGATAAATCATTCAAATACCCACAGGGTGTTGTAGAAGACATTTTAGTAAAGGTGGATTAGTTAATATTCCCAGTTGACTTTGTGGTGCTTGACATGGATGATTATGGGGAGTTTCCACTGATTCTTAGGAGGCCATTTCTAGCTACAAGCCATGCACTTATTGATGTTGCCAGAGGAGAACTTATTTTGCGAGCACATGAAGATAGAGTGGTCTTTTCTATATATCACTCTTTAAAATCTCCTCCTGAAGTGCAAGTTGGCTCTGAAATAGAGCTGCAAAAGCCCAGACCTCCTGATATTAAAGTTGAAGATGTTGTTTCTACTAAAGGGGAAGTAATCAAAGCATGCCAGAAGTGTTGCTACACCATTGCTGAGCTACTTGATGCACAACCATTTCTGAAGAGGCAGTCACATGAACAATTATTGAAACATATATGACCACCTGACAACAGAAAGCAAGAGTTGCCAAAAGCCAAAGTGTTTGTGAAGATTAACAAATTGGGTTTTGGTTAACCTGTATCCACGTCGAGCTAACGACGTTAAACATAGCGCTGAGTAAGAGACAACCCACTAGTTTTTATTTTTGTTTATTTCCTTTTATTTTTTGTTTTAGTTTAATTTAGTTTCTTAAGTATGCATGTATATTAAAAAAAAGCATGCCTTTTTAGTTAATATTTCTTTAATGCTCGTCTTCTTTTTTTGTTTTAAGCAGGTTTATGAGTATGTACGCGGATGCCTGTGCTTACGCCGATCCTCCATGTGTGTGTGAAAGTGAAAGTGTGCTCTTGACGACAAGGCACAATTTAAGTTTGGGGGTGCACATTGAAGAACTTCATCTTTAATTTCAGGTTCATTTTTTCTCATGTTGCCTTTATTTTATATATCGTGTGCTACATTTTTTTTCTTCTCTAAACTGCATGTATTCATGGGCATATCAAATATATAAATATTATTACAATCATTTCATGACATTTAGATATTAGGATTATTTATTTAGAGTTAAATCATGAGCATATAGAGCATATAGGTGTCATTTAGGCTAGATCCATACCAAATTTTTGAAAATTTCACTGAGTAACCTATGACATTTGAAGTTCCTCTAGTGGGATGAGGCAAGGAACTAGGGTATGTTCTAATAGTCTGTGTGGTTGGTTTGTTTGAAATTTGACTTTGACAGAACCTTGTAGTCTTAGGTAGATTGAGGCTCCGAAGTTGAGGAAAGTGAGGGGTGGAAACCAAACTACAAATAGAGTAAATTTCTCACAAACTCTTAAAATAATCAAATCTGTCTTGAACACTGTTTAGGAATGACTATAGAAGGGAAATGAAGTAGGCCGTCATTATTTGAGTCATAGCCTAAAGGCCGGTCCCAGCATTTCTAATCCTTTGTAACCAATTTTGAACCTTATAGCCTATTTTCTTGTTATGAATCTAAACATTAAATATATAAACACTCTATCCTTTTATGAATATCTTTGTTGGACCTATTTGTGTGCACTTATGGTTTTAATACTGCCTATTCTGACGATGTGAAAGAAGGAGGGGATGCTAACATTGAAATACATATGTTTTCCGTTTTTGTTTCAACTTTTAATTTGTTTAGTAAAAAAAGGAAAAAAAAGAAAAAGAAATAAAAAGAAATAAAAAGAGAAATAAAAGAGTTATATTTATCTCTTTAGCATTTCAGTATTGTCAATGATAGCTGCACTTTCTACTTTTGTATGAGTGTACATGTGAGCACAATTTGGAGTGCACATGATGAAATAAGTTTAGGGAAGCTATGAAGACAAAGTTGTGAGCATGAACGAGAAATACAAAGGCTTAAAAAGAAAAGATCAAGCTATAATGAAAAAAAATCAAACAAAATAGGTTGTTATTATTGCTATGAGTGTACACTTGAGTCAGATTTAAAAAATCCTATTACACTTGTACCTTGAGCCAGACCACGTTACAACCTAAAAAAAGGACTACTGATCCTGACTATAATTTCACTTAAGTAGAAGATAGATAGAGGAGAGAATTGAGAGGGTCTGTGTACTTAGGTATTAGGAAAGGATTTCTGTGAGTGGGATGACAACTGCAAATTACCTACAAAGTCTAGGAGGATTGAGATACTGACAGATGAGAGGGTGAAGTTAAGGAGGAATGAAGAATGAACTAAAAATCTAGACAACCGTAATGACCCTAGGGACTTGTTAATGAGTCATAAACTAAAGGAATGGCAGATCGAGGTTACGATGATGAGTGAAAATGAATTTACTTCTTTATGTTACGATGTGTCAATTTAGATTAGAGTCATTGTTCGGGGACGAACAATAATCTAAGTTTGGGGGTATTTGTTAGTTGCATAGCAAACTAACTATACTATAGGTATTTTATGTATAATCTGCATTAGTGTAATAGAAAAATTAGTGTATTTGCTTATATTTAGTTAAATATGCATTTAGAGCATTGTTGCATGATTAGATGCATACTAGCAAGATTTAATGTTATTTCTAGCATTTTTATATTAATATAATGTTCGAGAAAGGAATTGAGTGTATTGCAAGGTATAAGTTGAAGCATGAGGGAAGAATGCGACATATGAAGATAAAAAAAGAAGGAATCATGAAGAAGTACCAAAGACCGCGGTCCAATAACCTAAGATCGCGGTAGCTGGAGGAGAACAAAACGTGCAAAAGAGCTTACTGGTTACCGCGGTCGATAATCCAGTGACTGCGGTCACCAGTGTGTATTAACTGAAGATCAGGTACAGACCGCGGTAGACGGAACAAGGAACAAAAAGAAAACAACATCTCGCTGTGGACTGCAGTCGGTTATTTATGAACCACGGTCGCTCGAGAGATTTCACATATTCGATTTTTTTATCGTACTATGGACCGCGGTCGGTAGACGTGTTTTATTATTTTAGGGTTTTCTTTAGCGAAATACTATAAATAGGTCATTATAGTAGGATTTTAGGAGATTATCTGTTTTGAGAACGAAAAATTTCTAGAGAAAAACGACTGACAAAGGAGAACAGAGAGAAAACGGAGAAGAATTGAAGATCAAGGTTCAAGATTTGAGTATGTTTATTTATGATCTAAATTCTTTGATGTGTGAACTCTTAATCATATCAGGCTAGGTTTATTTTAAGTCTAGGATGTAAATCTGGATTGTAGAATCCTGATATTCTTATTTTGTTTAATCTATTTATGAGGTTTTGTTTTATAATTTGGATTCTTAATGCTTTCTTTTTATTGGCCATAAAAGAAATGATTATAGAATGTTAATCTAACTCGGGAGAGAGGATTAATAATTTGAAAATCAAATTATAGACTTAAATCAATCAATTGACCGGGAGGTTGTTCATTGCCTAGAAGGTTGCACATTATAATTGTGTTTAATGCATTAAACTATTAACTGTACGCCTACGAAAAGGGTATTAGTGATTAGACTAATAGGTGTTAAGGTACTTCGGGAGAAGGCTTTGATGACTAGTGCTAGAACCTACAGAACAAAGGAATTTGATTAATTGAAATATGAATTGAAGGTGATCACAAGAAAGTTTACTATCCTAGATAATTTAATCTTAAGAGTTTTCAATAATTTACTTTTCAGTTTCATATTTGACTGTTTTTAGGAGTTTAATTCTAATTCTTAAACATTGAATTTGTAGCTTTAATAAAGTTTAAATTGATAGTAAATTGAGCTTTTAGATAGTTGATTTTTATACATTCCCTGAGGACGATATCCGGTCTCACCGGTTATTATTATTGCGATCCCGTACACTTGGGGGGTCATCAACAGGCACAGTCAGAGCAAATTGCTGGAGGCCCCTAAAAGAAGCAACATAGGCAACAAAGCTCAGTAATGTGATACACTAGGATAGATTTGAGTTCACCGGATATGATTTTCACTGAAAATGAATTTCATCGGATTTGATTTCACTGAAAAATGAAATTTTCATAATATGATTTTGAAAAGTGGTAGTAGGGGTTGAGGTCTAGGTAAGAGTGAAGTGATGCTAGAGTATCCGAATCACTGGTTATAGGTGTGACTTGAATACTGAGGGGTGTCCCTGATAGTTGATCTCTTCTTGAAGAAGTTACCCCTGAAGGTTAATGGCCCTTCTTGGAAGAAGTACCCATGATGGTCTATTTTTGTAGTGGTCCTCATATAGTTGGTGCCTTCTTTGGAAAGAGTGCCCCGATGGGTTGGCCCTATAGAGGTGTTCTCGAGGGTTGGTGCCATTCTTAGGAGGTGCGCTGTCCCTGATGGTTTGATCCCAACTTCAAAAAGATGTCCTTGAAGGTTGATCCCTACTAGGGAACGAGTCTGATTCGGGAACTATGGCATCACAAGAGAGGCAATGGAGTGGAACACCATGACTATAAGTAAAGGTAGAGACCGAGTGTTGTTTGAAAGGCATAGTGGATCATAAAAAAATTTAAAAGACTTTAGGGCATTGGCTAGAGACTGATAACGTGATCGAACGCACACTTGTTTGGTCAAGACCCGAATTTGGGAGGAGCTTGTATCTCTGAACTTTATGTAGGATGGGGTGCATAGGGATTTGGGGGTATGGAGGAATCCTAAATTCAAAGAATGACGGACCATGTTTGGTGAGTGATCGATTTCTTTGGCTGAACTTGTACACACTATATTGTACTAGGATGGGGCGGTAGAGTATGGTGGGGCTTGCGTCAGCCTTAGAACACATCTGTGGGTGCACTGTCACACTATTTTTAACCAAGGGCCTAGTTAAAAAATGGTGGGATAGTTACAGTCATGGATATTGAGACACTTGCGTCATTGTTCGATTGTAATGTAATTCTGGGTGGAAGTCTGTGTGGAAGGGCGAGTGTGGGATGGGACACATAGACCTGGAAGCACAAATGGAAGCTTTGGGATTGCATTATGCTGGCGTGCATTGGTTGCTTGTTTGTTGGGTGATTTTTTGTTATATATATAGTTTGATTATTTAAGTAATATAACCCATACTCCTGTACCTGGAAACAAACGAAACGCTGCCGACTTAGAAGCATAAACCCCTAGACAACTGAGACAAATCGAGAATTTAGATACTATGCACCTAGAGTCACCCTGGCACGAGAAACGCGAAAGAGTATAGGTGGATAGGAAGTACTGGTCAATAAGATAAGTCACGGTACCAGAAGAAAATAGAAAAATATGTACATAGATGTATACATATAAAATAAATGCTACTCTTCAACTTAACATGAATAAATCATTGAATGCTGAGTAAAATTCTTGGCTTGTAGTTCATGCCAAGGGGAAGGAGCAGATCTAGGAAAGATATGGTCAAAGAAGAAGTGAGAGATGAACCCGTACTGGGTGGTGAGAATACATCGAGGGTGGTAGTGACCAGAGAGACTTTAGTAACCCCAGAATTGATAACAAAGATTACTACAGCTGTCGGAGCCTACTCGGACACAGGTACAGTCACTAGTGCAACTAGAGCTTCAGATGCAGCTACAACCTCAAACTCATTAGATGAATAGGTCTACAGATACAATGCCACAGAGTAGATCAATCATTTAAGACAAGGAGTAGTGGGATTTGTTGAATGAATTCCAGATGTTGAAACCTAGTACTTTTGAAGGCATGACTGATCCCTTTGCAGTAGAAAGGTAGCTCACCGAAATGAATTAGCATCTGAATGCTATGGGAGTGACTGGACATTGTAACACCCTAGAACTTTGCGAGCGTGCCACGTCACGAGCAAATAAATAGATAAATAAAATAAAATATTTCTTTTGTAGAAAAATAATAATAAACAATAATACGAGCTTCACAAAATATAAAATATTTGAAAAAAAATATGTATACATATAATAAAAACATTAAAATGAATAAGGAATTATATTTTTAAAATATATATAAGCTTATAACAAAGTTAAGAAAATTAAAGTGGAAAAAAAAGAAAAATCTGGAAATTCACCAAATAAACTAGAAAATTATGGTTTGAGCATGGTAGAGAAATCTGGAAAATTGAAGAAAGGATTTGGGGCTTGGTTTGAATCGAAAAATGAAAGGAGCATGATTGAAGAAGAGGATTACGATGTTATTGCTGGTTCGGACGAATCAAAAATAGGGGTTTTGGATTTGGGGGGCCGGGTCTCGGTTTAGATTGAGATGAAAGGATGTTGTTCGTGATGCATAAGAGGTGGGAAGCTATTGTTGCTGTAGTCTGGGCGTGAAGAAGGAAAATCGAAGCTGTTGCTGGACGATGAAGATGTGCTGCTTACGGGAGGTATGTGCAGCAGCTGCTGAAATCCAGACAAGAAGAAGAAACCAACAGTGATGATGTGTTTTTGGTGTTGTCTCACGAATGAAATGAAGAAGACGATCAAGAAAGGAATTGGAACCGTGAGCAAGAAGAAGAAATAGAGGGACGATACTCTGTTTCCATTATGAACAGAGAATGGAAGTTGGTGAGGAGTTGCTGGTTGGATGGACTGCGACTACTGATTATGCATGAGTTTGAATAATTCATCATATATCACACATCATTCAAATAAATCACAACTGAAAATGCAGTATAAAAAATTTAAATGAAGCGAAGACGTAGAAACAAGAAGCGAAGATGATTCAAGTAATCTCCGTTTAAATCAAATGAAGATGACTAAATAAAAAATTAAACAAAGTGAAGATGCAGAAACGAGAGAAATCTCAAATGAAAAACTCAGTATTAAAAAAAAAGACAAAAATAAATCTATATGGGAAAAAAATTAAAAAAAACCCGTATGGAAGGTCAAAGACGCCTTCACACGTAGATTAAATAAAAAATAGCCACATGTGCGTACGAGTGACGAGGCACTGTTGAAAAATGGGTATATATGAAATATAATATGGGAGTTGGGTATTTTAAAAATAATATATTTTTTTATTAATTAAAAAACTCCCTTAATTTGGATAATTTTTTTGCGTCTTTACATTTTCGAAAGATAAATTTTTTTTTTTGCATTTCACTCAAAATGAACTCGAATTTTTTTTTGTTTTATAAATAGAAACTTTTTCTTTTACATTTCATTCGAAACGAATGCAAAATTATTATTTTTTTCATTTTAGAAAAGTCAAAAAGATTCACTTAAAACAGATGCAATTTTTTTTAAATGTGAAAAACAATTTGCGTCTGTTTCAAGTGAAGTATAAAAAGAAATTTATATTTCTAAAACGTGAAAAGAATTTGCATCTATTTTGATTGAAATGTAAAAAAATATATTTCTATAATGAAAAATAATAATTTTGTCTCCCATTTTGAGTGAAATGTAAAAAAAAAACTACATCTTTCCAAAATTTGAAGACTCAAAAAAAAAATTATATAAAGTAGAATGCCTTCATTAAAGACGCCATGTAACACCCCAATTTTTTGACCGGACCTCCGTTTACGTGTTATGTCACGTGTGGATCGTCGTCCGATGAAAATCGAGATGCTATGTTAAGTTTCGTTCTGTAAAAATCTTTTCTTCAAAATCAAATTATAACAATTTTGTTCTCAAGTTAATCTCTAGATAATTTCTCATACAAAACAAAGGAGTTTAAAATAATTTCTCGAGACATTCACTGGGTTCCTTAATATAAGTCATCATTAATGCAACGGAAATACTTTAAAACTATTCATTTGAACCAAAGTCGTTAAACAAGTAAAACCATTTAAATATAAAAGAATCAAAGTTAAATCAATGTAAACACATTTAAAACAGTCCAATATCATACAAAAACATAATTTCCCAATCACCTATCCTTGACAACCTCCCCATGAGGTATTCAATCTGAGTGCGAGTCTTCTGACGTAGGACATCACATTTTAAGTACAAGTGTACCTGAAAAATAGAATGGGAGTGAGCTCGAAAGCTCAGTGGATCGAACCTACACATCACATGCATTATACAGACCCAATCCAAAACATTACAAACACTTTCAAACATTAGGCGTTTCAAACATTCATTTAATCTTGGTCGAAGTCAAAACCAGAAGAGGATTGAAACTGCCTCTAGGTATTCCCTGTGATCCCATCCAATCATAATCATAGAGGCCTCAGGTGGTACCATCTAACATCAATCATATCTCAGTATCACAATCCAAGAGAGGGTACTTATCTAGACTCGTACTGTCTCTCAAAGACTTCGAGCTGCCGTAGGCAGCTTAGAGTGGGAATACCTACGATCCGCCTTGTAGCTCGTCGATCTCAAGCGGTGACATATAGGAGATGCCACCTCGATCCGCTTCAGGCTCGTCAATCGTACCGGTACATGGATTCTTAATAAACCATCGTCTTATTGTAGTGTTATACACAAACTATTTCATTCATGCCAATCATCATGTATATCATAGAAAATAAATCAAAGAATGCAAGCCGTTCACATGCGTAAATAATGAAGCCTAACTGCATGATTTTCTATTAATGCATGCTATAAATAAACAAGGTACAAATTAAATAAATCATCCATCATCCAGTTAAGGCAAACAATTCAACAAGTTTCCTAACGAAATTATAGCAATTCTAGAACTATTTAATCAAATGCTTTGAATCTTAAATCCATATAATACATATGAGCAAGGAAGTCACGCCTACCTGGTTTTGCTGATCTTCAGGGTTTCCTTGCTTTCCGTCAATATATTTGACACTTTAGATTTGCGAGAATCTGAAATTCAAAACTCAATAAAATTATTCTTAAGTTTAAATAATTTCTAAGATCATTATAGAGTTCGAACATTTCTTCCAACTAGTTTAGGGTTATTCCAAAATTTTAAAATTTTATATATTCTAATTAAAGTAATTTCCGTGTCTTCTAAATTTCCTTAATTTGACATTTCAACTTTAAAAATTTAGTCGTAAGCCTGTTCATAAATTAGATCTCTAATAACTGGATCTTCCTAAGTTTAAATACTTTATTAATTTAATTACGAACAAAATAAGACTTCTAATTGTTACATCGCTAGTTTCAAAGCCGAAAATTTTATTCTTTTCTGCTAAAAGATTTTTCAACCCTTAAGTTTATTTTTCATATTTTTAACTAATTTATTTCTTAAGTTTAAACTTCTAATATTAGAAAAAAATATTGTTTTTCAATTCTAATTCAAAAGACTAATTGATTTAATTCCATTAAATCAATTAACCCTCATGTTCAATAATTTATAATTAACCTCATATTGAATTTATTTTATTTGAATCATTAAATAAATTTTTTAAATTATTATTATTATTATTATTATTATTATTTATTTTTTTGTACTTATTATAATTAGTTTTAATTTGTATCTAATTTTTAATTTTTAATTTCATTTTGCTATCTTATTGAACATCATGAAAATAAATTTTTTACTATCCAAAAATTTAAAATCTAAAATTTATCTCGTGTTGTCTTTTTCGCGTTACATTAGGTCGATCATCGCGCCCGTACACGAATCATGTCTTCTGTTAAAGATTTCTCCTTCGCTTTGGAACGCATTAGCTGCTACACCAAAATCCAGCAACTCAAATACGTTCAACAAGCACCAAACCCGTTCAGCAAACATCGCACTCAATTTAATTTCCAGCAATCATCAAGCATATCACGTTCCGTAGCTTAAGTTGATGTTCAAATTGCCGTCCAGCAACATCAACACCTTCAGCAACTCACAATCCATCTTCGTTCTTCATTCTTCCCCAACCAGAAATCATCAAAACGCACCACACAACAAGATTTAAATCAGAAATTTAAACCATCATCTCCCCTGTTTTTAACAACCGAAAAACTAGAAAAATAAAGAAGATTGCAGCCGTTGCTTCTTCTATTTTCTGCTGAACGCACAAACTAAAACCCAAAACCAGATTTCTTTGGGTTTCTTCTTCTTCCGTTACAGCTAGAACGCACACAGAAAATCATACTTCAGGGCGTTGTTCTTCACGGTTTTGTGCTCAAAAACCCAGCACACTGGAATCTGCCCCCGTACGAATCATCATCCTCTTCATTCAGCAGCAGCAGCAGTAGTAATCGCAGCGTCGGCCGGTGCATCTTCCCTGTTTCCTTTCCTTCTCGCCGTAGCAGCTGCCATCACAGAACAGAGCATTGCTCTGGTTCTTCTGTTTCTTCCATTCGGCTTCACCGACTGCATCAACCAAAATCCAGAGCGTTCTCCTTTTCCTTTGGCTGCTGCTCCTCTTGTTTTCGTTCCCCATCACGGTTCTGCACAACAACTTCAAGCAGCAGCTGTATCTTCCCTTCTTCAATCCGCAGCCACTCCCCTTCCTCACTTCCATGCTCTGTTCGTGCAAAAACAAACAGCAGCTTCATTGGTCTTCTTCTCCTTGCCCGTGCTCATGCAACGGTTTCCCGGAGCAGCTGCTTCTTCTCCCATTTATCCATCTCACGGTAGCAACGCACACACCAATTTCTTCTTCCTTCTCGGTTCTTCTTTCACCGCCCGAAACCAACCAGAAAACTCTAATTGTTCCCCTAATTTTAGATTTTTTTTTATACAATTTATATTTGACTTAATTTTATTTTATTTTATACAACCAACCATAAGTTTTATATTTGACTTTATTGGATTATACACATATTCATATTATTATTATATTGATAAATTTCTAGTTTAAAATTTTAATTCTCAACATTTTTTCGACATCGACCTCGACATTTATTTTAGTGTTACACCGATCCTAATAAACCATAAAATATTCATTCTACCTATTTATATAACTATACAACATAGTTTTATTCCTGTATTTTTTTATACTATTCCATTATTTTCCTTTTTGTTGTGTTATTTTAATTTCTCATTTTTTTTCTATTTTTTTTTGAAATAATATTTTATTTCGTATTTGTTCACGACGTGACACGTTCACAAAGTTCTGGGGTGTTACACACCATCATTGGAAAAAAATAAATAAAACTTAATGAAAAAGAGGCATCTTCGCTCAAGTAGTGCATTATAAAAAAAATAGTGCATTTAACCCAAATCGAATAGCTCATATACAACGAAACAACATACCTAAAACAACACAACTGATTTGGGAAGACAATGTAATAATGATTACTGAATGTAGAACACGTTTGAGCATTTTGAGTGCTATGTATACAAAAAATTACATTTCCAAAACATATAAAACATTTCACGTTCATTTTGAGTGAAATGTAAAAAAGAAAAAAAAGAAAAGAAAAACCTTTTTACATTTTTCAAATGTGAAAATAAATTTACATCTGTTTTGAGTGAAATGTAAAAAAAAAAATTCAGAGTCAGTTTTGGGCGAAATGTAATGAAAAAATTCTCTTACACTTTACTTAAAAAGTTTTTATATTTCAATTAACTTAAAGACGTTCTCAAAGTGAAGACGCGTTGTGAGTGCGGTCTTTACTCTTCTATACTTTTTTATTTTTTTACATTTTACTTGTTCTTATACATTTCACTTAATTTTTTTCATTTTTCTCAAGACAGATAAAATTTTTTATTTTTTATGTTCTTACATTTCACTTAAAAAAGATACAATTTTTTTTTACATTGCAGAAATGTAAAAAATAATTTTTTTTACATTTCACTCATCAAATTAATATGTTAATGTATTGTAAGTAATTAATGATTACAAACTAAAAAAATAAAAAAATAATTATTATTTTTTACAATTAATAGCTAATTAATAATTATTCGCAACTAATCACTTTTTAATTGTTTAAAATCAATGATTTAAAAAATTAAAGGTATGTTTTATTTAAATATATTTATAAATTATTTAATTTTTGAAACTTTCGATCTCTACAAAAAATTAATTTTTAAATAAATTTATATAATATTTTAATTATTTATTTTTAATAAAATATTAAGTAACTCGTATAGAAATTAATAATGATAAGCAATGTTTTGCCAAACGTTATTTCATTAAATATATTTACATCGTTGAAACGTTTGTTATAATAATAGTTTTTAAGGACATTCATAATATAGATGTATAAAATTGAAACATTTTATAACATGCTACCTATGTGTCACTATATCATATATTGCACAACATGCATAGGTTTGCACGTTGTTATTGCATTAAGCTTATTTACATCATTCAAGCGCTTGTTGTAATAACAATTTTTAAAGACATTCATAATAAAAATGTTGTATAAAATTGCATCATTTTACAACATGCTACCTATGTGTCGTTATACCATATATTACACAACATGAGTAGGTTTGCATGTTGTTATTTTATTAGGCTTATTCACATCATTTACATGCATGTTGTGATATCGAATTTTAAGGACATTCATGATAAATATGTTGTATAAAATTAAAACTTTTTACATGTCAAATTATGTGTCGTAGTATTATATATTATATAACATGCATAGTATACATGTTGTTAACGTTATTTATAAACCATTAAAGACAACACACATCTAATGTACGTTGTTATAATATATATTAAACGACATGTATTAGCGTTTGTTGTCTTGCGCATGTTGTCGTAAACCTAATTTCTTGTAGTGGTGTGTCACTTGTAAAGTAACATCAGCCTAGACGGCTAGTTGGTTAAGTCCACTGTCAAGAGAATGGTGACTATGTCCAATGCTTAAAGATACGGGGTTGTGGTGTTACACTAGATGATGATGTAGATGGAACTACAAATATTCAGAAGATTCCTATGGTACAGGAATACACAGATATGTTTCCAGAGGATCTACCTAGACTTCCACTGCATAGACAGGTAGAGTTCAAGAGTAAGTTACATCTCGACACAAACCCCATTGATATTCCACCATATAGAATGACACCCGTGGAATTGATTGAGGTAAAGACTTAGTTGGATAAGCTTTTGCCGAAGGGATTCATCAAACAGAGTGAGTCACCATGGAAAACTTCAGTACTATTTGTGAGGAAGAAAGATTGATCCATGAGACTGTATATAGACTACCGGAAGCTGAATCATGTCACTATCAAGAATAAATACCCATTGCCGAGGATTGATGACCTCTTTGATCAACTTAGTGGAACACAATATTTTTTGAAGATAGGTCTGAGGTCAAAGACTCATTAGCTATGGATCCAGGAGTCAGATATACAAAAAATAGCTTTTAAGATGTCGTATGGCTACTTCAAGTTCACGGTTATGCCATTCGACTTGACTAATGCTCCAATAGCATTCATGGATTTGATGAACAAGAGTCTTTAGCCAGTTCCTTGATTAGTTTGTCGTAGTATTTGTTGATGGCATTCTGATATATTCTCGTTCAGAGGCTAAGCACGCACAACATTTGCATACTATTTTGGAGACCTTAAAGAATAATGATGTAATACCCACCGAGAATCCTACATGGACTCTTACCCACATCGTAGGGCCCACGTCGTGTCACTCACAAGGTACTGTCCCCTACCCCCTGGGGTTTTCTTTTGCCTCCGCGGAGATTCAAACCTAAGACCTATGGCTCAAGTACTTATTTCTTTCTTCATCCGCTACCATTGAGCAAGTTGCTCAATGGTAGCGGATGAGGAAAGAAATAAGTACTTGAGCCCTAGGTCTTAGGTTCGAATCTCTGCGGAGGCAAAAGAAAACCCCAGGGGGTAGGGGACAATACCTTGTGAGTGACACGCCATGACGTGGGCCCTAAGACGTGGGTAAGAGTCCCGGTGGGTGTTACAAATGAGTTGTATGCAAAATTCAGCAAGTGTGAGTTCTGGATGAAGCATGTCAAGTTCTTTGGTCACATTGTCTCAGTAAAGGGAATAACAGTAGACCTGGAGAAAGTACATGCAATATCTGATTAGAAGCAACCCATGACAGTCACTGAGATTAGGAGTTTCCTTGGGTTGGCTGGATACTATCACATATTCATAAAAGATTTCTCTAAATTAGTGGGTTCGATCACAAAGTTAACCAAAAAGGACAAGAAATTTATTTGGAATGATCAGTGTGAGCAGTCCTTTTAGGAGTTGAAGAAATAGTTGACTACAACACTAGTACTGATCACACTTACTCCGGGTACGAAGTACACCCTATGCACTGACGTATTGCTTAGCGGTTTGGGTGTAGTACTAATGCGGCAGGGATAGGCAGTGGTTTATGCTTCACGGCAGTTGAAGCCACATGAGCAAAATTACCCCACACACGATCCGGAGCTTGCAACGATCATATTTGCACTTAAGATTTAGATGCATTATCTCTATGGTGAGAGTTTTGATCTCTATTTAGACCATAAGAGTTTCAAATATATATATACCCAAAAGGAACTGAATCTTTGACGGAGGAGATGGATTGAGTTTCTTAATGATTATGACTTTCAACTCCACCATCATCCCAGCAAGGTGAATGTTGTTGCCGATGCTCTTAGCAGAAAATCTAGCAAAAAGGATGAGGTGGGACAGATGTATCAGCTGATTAGCAGTTATGATCTGGGTGTTGTTGTTGATGAAGGATAGGCATATCTTGTATGCAGTGACTTGCCAGCTTGATATCTTATGCCAGAATAGAGATGAGTAGAAACTGATGAGTGGATTACAGAGTTGATTGAGGGCCTTAGATAGGGCAATCATACAGACTTTAGGTTTGATGAAGAGGGTGCACTCAGATTGGGGAATAGAATCTGCGTGTTAAGTTCGGGACAGACAAAGGGAACCATATTGGATGAGGCACACTAGATAAAGTATACTATGCATCCATGTGGTGACAAAATATATCAGAATCTAAAGATGACTTTCTGGTGGCGAGGGATAAAGAGAGACATAGCTAGGTATGTCTCCTTGTGTCTGACTTGTCAGCAAATAAAAACCGAACACAGGAAATCGTCAAGATTATTGCAACCATTTTCGATTCCAAAATGGAAGTGGGATAATATTGCGATGGATTTTGTTAGCAGCCTGCCGAGAAGTCAAAAAGGGGAAGACAGTGTTTGGGTCATAGTAGATCGATTGACTAAGGTAGCACACTTTCTACCTATTCGATTTATTGATGAAGTGAGTAGACTGGGTGAGCTCTATGTTAGAGAGATTGTGGGGCTTCATGGTGTCCCCAAGACGATAGTGTCAGACAGAGATTCCAGATTTACATCTCAGTTCTGGTAGAGCTTACGGAAGGAATTGAAGAGTAGACTCACCATGAACATAGCCTTTCATCCGCAGACGGATGGGTAGTCAGAGAGGGTCATACAGATATTGAAGGATATACTGAGAGCATGTGCCATGGATTTCAAAGGTAATTGGAGCAAGCATCTACATCTAGCTGAGTTTGCCTATAATAACAACTATCAAGCAAGCATCAGGATGGCTCCATATGAGGCACTCCACGGCAGACCCTATAGATTATCATCTCGTTGGGCAGATTTTGAGGACCAGGTACTCACTGGACTCGAGTTGATTGAAGACATGAACTGATAGGTTAAGCACATTCAGAAGAGGCTAGTCACAACATAGAACAGATAGAAGAGTTATGCTGATAGAAGGAGGAAACCCCTAGAGTTCCAGCCAGGTGATCGAATATTCTTAAGATTCAGTCCACAAAAAGGGATCCAATAGTTTGGACTGAAGAGGAAGCTAGCACCGCGGTACATCGGTCTGTTTAAGATCATTAGACGAGTCGGTACATGCGCTTATGAGTTGGGTTTGTTAAACAGATTGTCCTCGATATATAATTTGTTCCATGTATCGATGCTCCAGAAGTACGAGCCAGACCCTACTCATGTTATACAGTAGGAGGATGTAGTACTTGAAGACTATGCCACTTATGAGGAACCAGCTATTAGAATTCTTGATCGTAAGGTGCAAAGTCTCAGAACCAAGGACATACCCTTGGTCAAGGTCCTATGGAGGCATCATAACTTGGAGGAGCTAACCTAGGGGTTAGAGAGCGAGATGCAAAAGAAGTACCCAGATTTCTTTATTAGGACAGACTGATTGGGCACATTATACAAGTACTTTCTATTTGAATTTCGGTGACGAAATTTAAGGAGAGTAGATTGTAATAACCTGTGAGTATTAAAAATGTGAATGTCAAAAAAAGAAAAAATTAATAAATACTATAAATGTATCAATCAAAAAATAAAATAAAGGTTTTATTATGTGTGTGTGTGTGCGCGTATAATCTAAAGAAAGAAAAATAAAAATAACCCTAAATGCTACAACGTATACACATTGAAAATGAGTTTTTAAAAATACTAAATAGATATGAAAATGTCCAAAAAATAACATTTAAATGTTTATTATAATTTTATTAAAGAAATAAAATAAATCACGTCGATTTAAGTTGGAAAAAAATCGGAAAACAAAAAGGTTATATTAGGGGTCCTTTTTGAACTAATCTTAAAAAAAGGAGAATTGGGGCAAAAAAATTAATAAAAAAATAAAAAAAATTTGTGAACAGTATCATGAGATGAACAATACCCATAGCATTGTTCATGCGATTTAGAATCGCAAAAAGGGGATCGTAGATCACTTTTGGGCATTCGATTTTAGCACATACGAGATTCGATTTTTGCCCAAAGACAATCAAAATGATCCAAATAAGATCTACAACAATTCTAAGCATCTAAGGTAAGATTATGAAGCCTTAAACTCGTTCAAATCATTTCTCATAGGCTAACAACATCAAAATTGCAAAATTGACTGTGCGATTGAGTGATTTGGGGGTTTTTGCACAATGAATGATCCAAAACGAGGTGAGCTTAGATCTTGCTTCTAAACTGTTGAATTAATGATTCTAGACTAAATTTTGGAGGTTTTGACTTTCATTTGCTGTTTTTGACGGATTTAACAAAATTTGATCAGATCTAGGCAATTTGGGGGCAAAATCTTTTGGGCAAAGATAAAACTCGATCCCCTCAACATTTAAGGGAACAGTCAGAATCAAAGTTGTTATATTTTGAATTTAGAAGAAAATGAATATAATTTTGTATGTTGATGTGGAGAAATGGGAAATTAAAATATTTGGGACCCTTATATAAGGAAATTGATATGGATGAGCTAGAATGGATATGAATTGTGACTTTTTATCGTAGTTTGGGGGTTCAGTGATTCAGATAATTGAATTTATGAATGTTGATTTTAGATTGATGAATAGTGAGTGTCAAGGAGCGGCGCATCTCTGTTGAGTGGCACAAGGGTCATCTGGCATATACAAGTGGGCAAAACTTCCTTGCTTACTAGTATTATGTGGTCTTTGTGTATGAAATATGATGTATGATTAAATTCCTATACTTAGTATCATGTTAGGAAAGTGTGAATTGATTGGAACAATTGTCATGATATCATAATGACTAGTTACATGTTTTCTAGATATAGAATATCTTAATGATTATTGAATGTTATGCATGATTCAGATTGTTTAAGTTAGATCTCTGAACTAGCATGATGTTATGTTGCATGGTTTGAAAACCTTGTTTGTAGAACTAAAGAAGATTAATGGTTTATTAAGAATTGTACGCACTGGGGCGATTGGTTATCCGCTGGTGCATCACTTACACTTAGATTATTATCAAGGTGTAACCAGGGCATCATTGTGGGTATCCCCAAACCGAGCCAAACTGCGAGTGGCAGTGTGATCCTTAGATTTGAAAGATCATATTAGTTTCTACATGATTTCTATATCTTCATGGATCGTGGTCCCATAGGTAGACTTCTATTTGATGAAGATGTCGTGTTTGGTTGCGTACAGGACCATAAGGGGGATACCGAGGGTGGTGCACTCTTTTGGTTAATTCTTGATAGTATTCAAATGGAGTGACAAAAATAACCAATTAAGTGATTGAAACGCCCCTAATGTTATGAAACTGTGTGCATGTTTTGTATGCTGGTCTGTATAATGCTAGTGATGTGTAGGAGAGATTCACTGGGCTTTCGAGTTCACCCCATTATTATTTTTCAGGTACTCATGGGCATGGCACTCAGTGAGGTGATTCTGATCTGACCAGAGACTGGAGGTTGTCTTAAGAGAGTGGTTTTTACTAATTTTGCTTTTAGTCTTGTGTATATTTGAACTCGGATATGTGGCCCATTTGTTTTTATTGTAGCACTGTCGAAACTTGGCCTCTGGGACTAATATTTGTGTATATGTCTATGTGAGGCCAGGGAACAGTGTTTTTCATGTATCCATTAGGTGAATGTTTCGAAATGCTTTTGAATTATAGCATTTACAGTATATGTATGTTTTTGCTAACGTTTTGAATTGTTGCACATGTTTATGAAAATTTTTAGTGATATGATTTTGAAATGATGTTTGGTCCAATGGAATGTAAAAGTATTTTCTATTACTGAATTTGAAATTGGATCAAGTGTTTAAGTTTGAATTACTTGTTTTTTTTCTCGTGTAAAGAGATTAATTTAAAAAGGAACGAATTCACACGAGTCGGCGCTCCGGCGAACACACGTGCCGAGCTGTGATGCTGCGCAATACTCGATCGTAGAGCTACAAAAGGTCCAGCGCAGGGGCCGAGGTGTGACATATGATGATTATAGTATTTAAATATTTTATACTTGGTTTGTCTCATTTCCTCCTCACAATAAAAATAAAAATAAAAAAAAATCATTAAAGTTAGGATAAAAATTTGGATTTAGCTTTAGTGCCATTATAAATAAGAATGACTATTAAACTTGACAAAAGTCACCTTTTAAAATTATTAATTTGTCTTTGAAATAGTTATCTACTTCATTAATATCTAGCAAGGTCATATCTAACGCCTCTTGAGCAAATCAATGAGCTATGGTTGCTTCTTCCCAAATAATGTTACAATATAGAAGTTCAACTAAATATGATTGTTACTAATGTATAAAGGAGCTCGATAATGAGTTTAAAGAGAAATAGGGATTTGAATGTCGGATGCACCGCCACTTAATGTCATAATAGAGTACCTAAAATAATAGTTGCAATCGCAGTTAAGGTGATGTATGATAACTCTATTTATCTTATTGTATTTTGACTGTAATCTTTTATTATACTATAAGTTTAAACTCTATTTAAATAAGTCAATTTATTTTTTTTCTTTTTACCTTAACTTGAATAGGTTATACCTGTATTTAAATTAGAGGTTGAAAATTGTTTAAAATATCTCAAAAAAAATTTTTCATTACCGTTAAATTTCTGTAAAGGTTAAAAATACAGTTCTTAAATACAACTTAAATGTTTAAATCGCATGAGAGGTAGTGAAAGTTTGACATAAGTATGATTTTCATGTTCTACTTGGTCCATTGATGAAAAATATAACACTTGATTTGATTTCTATGCGTCACATAATAATGTCAAATGCGCTTTTTTCTACGTTTAAATTGTAAATAGACTGAAAATCTTCATGTGGTTAAAGATTGATAATTTTTAATCATATTGTAACACCCCAAAGTTTTCAAACGCACACAACTCGAAAATGAATTTTTAAAAATTATGAAATAAATATAAAAATATGTGAAAACATGTTTTAAATGACTATTATATGGTATGGTATGAGAATAAAATAAATTTAGATGATTGGAAAGGGGAAAAATGCTGGAAAACACATGAAAAAAACTGGGTTACATGCTGGTGACTGCAGTCACCAAATAATAACCGCGGTCTTCAGTGGAAAATCTCGAAAAAAAGTTAGGTCACCGTGGTGACCGCCGTCCGTAAAGTGCCGACCGCGATCATTACGCGAAATTTAAACAGTTTTGAGCCCTAAACTCGTCATTTCACGCACAGAATTTCCCGAGTTGAGCCAGAGTTCCAGAGAGACGATCCAAAGCTGATTCAAGGAG
>JAJIYU010005724.1:0-21847 GCA_030144865.1 Tinospora cordifolia
AATTCTAGATATTCAAACAATGCAAACATCACATATTCAGCATTAAAATTCAAATAATACTAGAGAGCAGAGTAATCACTTCCACCTCAGTAGTATTTCTCTGAATCCTTGCCGTATTATCTCAACTTGTTTTGAGGCTTTGATCAACAGTCTTCAAGATCTACGTGTCGAAAATGTGATTTAATCAATGTCCATGAACAGTACCATATGAACAGCACCATGTAAATGAACAGTGCCAAATAGTAACAGTGAACAGTACCGTATGAACAATACCGTATATATGAACAGTAAACTACATATGTGTACTTAAATGAATAGCAATACCTCCCAACTTAAATAAAGACTAGAGCAGAGTGATTATACCTGCTCTGATCAAAACCAACTTCCTATTGCTTCAAAAGAGGCACCCAATAGTAGAACTTCACTACTGCTATGCAGAAACTGGGGTTTTTCACTTCCTACTACTATATTTGCTGTCTAAAACAGTTGAAGAACAAGAGAAGAGAAGAGAAGAGAGTAAGCAAGAAAATTTTTTCTTTCTTGCTGGAATGAATTTTCAGAATGAAGGGGGGAGGGGTTTATATAGAATTTTTTGGCAGAAAAAGACGAAACCGTACAGTTACAAATAGTTTGTTACTGTAGCTACAGTGTCTGTTACTGTAGCTACAGTAACCACCGAATCTTATTTTGTCTGCCGACAAAATAGTGACCGTATTTGTGAACAATAACCCTATATTTGAACAGTAACAATAAATTAAATTTTTATTTTTTCGAATTTCGAGTTTTACAACACCGAAATTTGTGGGTATTGCAGCGCAACCTATGGTTCAAAAATGAAAATCAAAGATTGATTTGAGAAATACAAATTTAATATTGATTGATCGAAATTTAATATTGATTGGACTATTAGTGGATAAAAATAAAAATAAAAATTCAAGATTTGGTTGAAAAGAAAAATTAAATATTGGTTGATTAAATGGTTTTAGAATATTTAGAAATATATTAGTGAAATTATTTGAACTTGATTGAAGTGTTTTGATGATACCATGATGGTGGTTAATTATTTTCTTGCATGCATATATAGGAATTGCACTGTAGCATTCCATCATTCACTCATTTAATCTATCATAGCATTTGCATGAGTTATTCACTTGATTTAATATTATTTGTGGGTTGATCTGGCATGGTTGACATTGCTTGTAAATTAAAATAAGACTAAAGGATTATTAAGAATCCACGTATCGGTGCGATTGACGAGCTTGAAGCATTCCATCATAACACTATAACATTCCATCATTCACTCATTTAAGCATTTGCATGAGTTATTCACTTGATTTAATATTATTTGTGGGTTGATCTGGCATAGCTGACATTGCTTGTAAATTAAAATAAGACTAAAGGATTATTAAGAATTCACGTACCAGTGTGATTAACGAGCCCAAAGTAGATTGAGATGGCATCTCCTATGTGTCATTGCTTGAGATCAATGAGCCACAAGGTGGATCATAGGTATTTTCAACCTTTAGTTCCCTACGATAGCTAGAAGTCTTTAAGAGGTAGTACGAGGCTATAGTAAGTACTCTCTCTTAGGTTGTGATACTGAGACATGACTGATTTTATATGGTACTTGAGAACTTCTATGATTAGACTATGTCATGGGAAATACTGAGAGTCATCTTAATACTCTTCTAGTTTTAGATTACAACCAAAACTAATTAAATGTTTGAAACGCATAATGTTTGAAAGTGTTTATAATATTTTGAATTTTGATCTGTATAATGCTTGTGACATGAAGGAATGATCAATTGGGCTTTCAAGCTCATCCCAATCTTTATTCTATAGGTATGCACAGAAGCGGAGCACAATGATTAGCACCAGTCAATCTGAATAGGGTAGAGGTCGATAAGTTTTGAATTCGAGTTTTCTTTTTGTTGAAATCTGAACAGACAAAGTATGTACTTATTTTATTTTACTTTACAATTTATTTATAAATGAATGTTTTTATCTTAGGACTAGAACTATTTTCATGTTTGGATATAAACTTTAAATCTCCTCATATATATATATATATGAAGTATTCATTTTAGTCGAATTTTGAAAAATTTATTTCAATACAAGATTTAATTTTTTTTTATTTTAATCTTTGTTTAGCTTACTGTAAAGGTCTGGTGAACAATATAGAAAGATATTTTGACTATTTACTAAATGAAAATGTGTTTTGAAATTGTCCTAAAAGAATTTGATGAGAATATTTTATGTAGCATTTAGATTCTCAACGAGCGATGACCCGCACGTGAGGTATCTCCGCCAAGGGTTTGCATCTCCGCGCTAGACCCATAACAAGTGACGGGAGGTTCGATTTGGAGTCGGGGTGTTATAGAAGAAGAGAAACTCTCTTTCTCTTGAGCCAGGAAAAAACTAAGAAGAAAATGAAAAATGAGAAAAATGAGGAGACTCTTTTTCCTTTGAGAATGAATGAAAGAAAAATGAAATGAGATGGTTTGAGGGGAAGAGAATGGTGCTATTTATAGGCATCCTTGGCCAATCACTTCATTCCACTGCGCATATTTTAATACATATCCCACCTCCCAATTCCACTATTCATATTTTAATATATGTATCCCACCACCTCATTCCACTACTAATATTTTAATATTTTTTCATGGAATTACTTATGAGATAATTAGGATAGTGGTTATTTTTATATGCGAGTTTACCATTTTTACGTCTAAGAGGCAAAATTATCATTCTATCTTTAAGTATTTAATGTGTTTTCACAATTTAATGAATTCTTTTTTTATTCTTAATATTCAAAATTTTTTTAAAGTATTATAATTTACCCCCTTTAAAATAAATTTTACCCTTGAAATTTGTACTTCTTTATCCGAGTGTCGTTCAGTTTTATATTCCTAGTGAAGAGGTCTAGATACTTAGACTTCATCTCGCTTTCTAGCTCTCAAGTGGCCTCTTCTATCCCATGATGTTTCCATAGAACTTTGACTAAGGGAATGTCCTTTATTCTCAAGCATTGTACCTTGTAGTTGAGGATCCTAACTATCGCTTCTTCATATGTGGCATTGTCTTGAATTTTCATCTCCTCTCAATTGATTATATGAGAGGGATCGGGTTCATACTTCCTCAGCATTAACACATGGAACATGTTGTGAACTGATGTAACACCTAGCCTCCCGAGCCCCAACGTCCCCGTCATCCGACGGTATAATTTTTCTTAAATCAATAATCTAAGGCTGCTCGGGAGGCGGGCCTGTGCTGCATTATCCTTTTTCCTTTCTAAGAGAGTTCCTGCGTACATTAGTCTATGTACAAAATAATACATGACATAAATCAAACCCTTTATTTATTTATTCTAAAATTCATAGCACATGATCTATTACAGAAGAAAATAAATTCAAAACTGAAATAAATAATTCGACTTGGACCCACGTGCCCTACAAGAAAAGAATTTCTAATAAATAATCTTTCACGTAAGCTGATAAATTAATTTCCTGAAATGTGAAAAATGAAGGGGTGAGCTAAAAAGTCCAATGAATCATTCAATCTATGTAATTCATTATTCTAACCAAATAATACAATCATATTAAACACTTTTATGGATTTAATCGATTCAAATAATATATTATTTTCGTCGTAATTTTAAACCAAACAAGAATAACCTCTATGCTCCAGATCTAGGGAGAGAGATCAATTCTGAAACTTAAACCATTCTCTAATGGGATCATTCCTAAAATCCATTCTACTCTGGTGTCAATCCTGACAACCAGTTCAAAAGTCTAATTTTGCATGGAACACAGAACGTCCGTCCCCATACCAATACGCGATTGAAATCTTATATCTTATTTTTGTATATAGGAGCAATATAAATAAATATTTTAACAGTATTTAAACATATCAACAGTATAACATCATAAATCAACAGAAACAAAGATTTTCGATTTTTTATGTAGAAGATTGTACGAGATGCAACTACGGAGCATACTCTCTCAAATAGGAAGGGCAACTTTTGATTTCTAATGTAGAAGATCGTACAAGACGCAACTAAAGAGCATACTCTCTGAATCATAAACAATATAATAATTTAAAAACATAAATTAAACTAAGCACACAAGCAAACATTACTTAAATCAAAATAATAAATTAAAATAAAGGTAAATTCTTTCACCTCGAGATTGCTTCCTAAATCTGTATAACACTTCATTACTACTACCCCGCAGGCTATTTAGAATAGCTCAAGAAAATAAAAGGGACTACGGATGCTAAGAAGGAGGCAGAGAGAAAGCAAGAAAAATTATTATTCTTGTTCTTATTGGGATGAATGAAATGAGGGGAGAAAGGGGTTTATATAGGGTCTCCGAGGGTTAGTTTCATAAAATTTTACTTTCTTATTGTAGAAAAAATCATTTTTTACTTAGTTGGGGCTACTAGGGGTTTAGGGTTAGAGATGAGGGTTTTTTTGGTGTTTTTTAAGGATTTTTCAAACATTTTTTTTTGTATTTTTTGGTATTTTTTTCATTTTTTATTTTTTTATTTTTTACGTGCACCGTGTGCGCCACGCGCACGGTGCGCGAATTCGTGATTTCCTTCTTTTCATTTTTTTACCATATAAATTATTTATTCATCTACTAATATATTCATCTATTAATAACCGATTGGATTTATATATATATATATATATATATATATATATATTCATCTATTAATATATATACTAATACTAATATATTCATCTATTAATATGTTACGGTTCACAATGTTCAAATAACACATATATTCATGTATTGATTTAAAATCTATAATATATATATTTTTAGCTTATATATATATATATACCCCTACCATATATATTAATGTGTAACTTTTTATAGTATTTACCCATATGTGTTAATATATATATATATTTAACACATACCTGTACATATTTTTATGTGTATATTTTTATTATTCATTTTTTGATACTTTAAAGTTGCACTAAAATTTCTCAATTAATTTCGTTTACTTATTTTATTTTATACTTTATAATATACATAATTATACCCAACAATACAATAAATTTCTCAAAGTCAATTTATTTTGTATAATTTTATTTAACGAATTTCATGAAAATCTTCAGGTTATTACAACCGAGGACATTTTGTTTGGTACATTGAACTTGTAGGCACATTCTCTGATTCTTTTAAGCATTTCAAATGAATTGATAAATCTAGGTAATAACTTTCTTTGTATCTGAACCTCTTGATTACTTTTTTAGAGCTTATCCTCAAGAATACTTTATCACTCGTCTAGAACTCAAGGGGTTTTCTCGTTTTATCGGCATAACTTTTTTGTCTACTATGCGTTGTGGTCAATCTCTTCTATATATATTTTACTTGATTGTTTATCTCCTCCACTTGATCAGGCCTAGCAAGTATGTGGTCCTCGAGTTCAGCCCAACACGTTAGTGATCTGCAAGGTCTCCCATAGAGAGCTTCATACAAAACCATCTTTATACTTGCTTGATAACTGTTGTTATAGGCAAACTCTGTCAGGTGCAGGTACTTGCTCCAGTTTCCTTTGCAGTCAAGGACGCAAGACCTCAACATGTCTTCTAGTGTTTGAATAACTCTCTTAGACTAACCATCAGTTTGAGAATGGAATGCAATGTTCATAGTGAGTCTATTTTCCAACTCTTTCTGTAGGTTCTGCCATAATTGTAATGTGAACAAAGAGTCTTTGTCTGACACTATGATTTTAAGCACGCCATGAAGTCGCACTATCTCTTTCACATAGAGTTCTCCTAGCTTATTTACTTGGTCAATGGATCTAAAGGGCAAAAAAAAATTGTCATCTTAGTGAGACGATCCACAATTACCCATACAGTATCTTCTCCTTTCTGGTTCTGAGGTAATCTAAAAACAAAGTCCATGGTAATGTTATTCCATTTCCATTCAGGGATTGGGAGTGGTTGTAACATCCCTGTAGGTTTTCTATGTTCCGCCTTCACTTGCTAACGAGTTAGACACTTGGAGACATATTGAGCTACATTTTTCTTAATTCCTCGCCATCAGTAGGTCTTTTTGAGGTTCTAATACATCTTGTTACCGCCTGGATGCATCGTGTACTTGGTTTGATTGGCCTCATCTAGTATGGCTCGTCTATTCTGAGGCACATAAATTTTATCTCCAAGCCTTAGAATATTTTCAACATCTATCCTGAAGTCAGTATGCTTATCCTTCTCAACTCCTTTTATCAGGCTTGTGAACCACTTATCTTGCCTTTATTCCTTTCTAATCTGATGCAGAAGATTTGTTTGGCAAGTCATGTTGTAAAGATAAGCATGCTTCTCATGTGAAGTCACACTCATGTTATAATCCTCAATTAACTGATACATCTGATCTTTTTCTTCCTCCTGTTTGTTGAATTTCATACGCAAGGCATCAACAACCACATTGGCCTTCCTTGGATAGTAGTGTAGTTGAAAATCATAGTTCTTAAGGAACTTCATCCATCTTCGCTTCCTGAGGTTCAACTACTTTTGGGTGTAGATGTATTTCCAACTTTTTTGATCTGAAAACATATCAAACTTCTCGTCATAGAGGTAATGTCTCCAAATCTTTAGGGCAAATACAATGGTAGCCGACTCAAAGTCATCGGTTGGATAATTTTGTTCATAAATCTTAAGTAGTCTTGAGGCATATGCAACAACTCTTCCTTCTTGCATCAAGACAGCACCCATTCCATTTTGTAAGGCATCCGTATACAAAACATATTCAACTCCATGGGTAGGAGTAATTAAGATGGGGGCCAAAGTTAATCTCATTTTTAGTTCTTGGAATGATTGTTTACATTTTTCATCCCAATTAAACTTGGCTCCCTTTCTAGTTGGCTTGGTCATGGGTTCAGCCAACTTGGAGAAGTCTCAAATGAATCTTCGGTAGTATCCAGCCAAGCCTAAGAAACTTCTGATCTTCGTAACTGCTTTGGATTATAGAGTTGCCTTCAGTCGATACTACATCACTAAGGAACTTGATCGTTTTTATCCAGAATTCACACTTGCTGAACTTGGCATACAATTGGTTCCTTCTAAGGGTCTCCAACATGATCCTCAAGTGTTCTAAGTATTCATCTTTGACTTAGAGTATGTTACGATGTCATCTACAAATACCATTACAAATTGATCAAGGTATTGCCTAAACACCCGGTTCATTAGATCCATGAATGTTGTTGGTGTATTAGTCAAACCAAAAGGCATCACCCTAATCTTGAAGTATCCATATCGGGTCCTAAAGGTTGTCTTGTGTATATTCGACTCTCGTATCCTTAACAGATGGTATCCTAACCTAAGGTTGTCTAGTGTATATTTACCTTCGCCTAATTCAACTTTCGGTAGTCAACACATAGTCTCATGGATCCATCTTTCTTTTGCATGAACAACACCGGCGCTCCCCACAGTGATTCACTTGGTCTAATGAACCCTCTCTCTCAGAGTTCGTCCAGTTGAATCTTTAACTCAATTAGTTCCATTGGTGTCATTCTATAAGGAGGTATGGATATGGGGTTGGTTCCAAGGTGAACTTCAATCTTAAATTATACTTCTCTAGTAGGTGGTAGTCCGGATAAGTTATCTGGAAATACATCTTCGAATTCTCAAACTACTTCTAAGCTCTGGATTCCTCCTTGCTCCTTAGGGTCCTCTTCTGAGAGTTTCTTGAGTTCATCTTTCTGCTTTAAGTAGTTCAACATAGCTATCATTAGGTTTCTAGGTAATCTCTGCATATCGTCATTGATTCTATTAGTTTCTCCTGAAGGTAATATTTGGTTACTCTCTTTTTGGGGCAATCTATTTGTGTCTGATACTGGTTTAACTAGTCCATCCCCAGGATTATGTCATATCCATAAAATGGAAGTATATAGAGGTCGACTGAGATCAGTTTATCTCTAAACCTAAGGTCATAACTACACATTCTTTTTGAGGTAACGGTAGTTCCTATGAGTGTGGATCCATTCAAAGTCATATGCAATGTTTTTGTTACTAGTTGCAACCTATCTGCTAGTTTTTCATAAATAAAGGATTTCGTAGCACCCGAATCAAACAATAGTTTCACAACAACATTAAACAACATGAATGTGACTTTTACAACAAGGACTTGTTCCTCTTGAAAATTAGTCACGACAAACAGTCTAGCTTAGTTTTGCCCATGAATTTGTTCTAATTTTGTCCCTGGTTGTTGTTCTATCGGGGTTGTTGTTGTTGAGGACGTCCAATCTATCCTCCTCCCTGATTGTGTTGTTGTTGTTGGGGAGCCTGGGCTTTGGTAGGACAAGACTTCACCACATGTCCTGGCTGGTTACAGTGATAACAGAACCCTTGTTGCTTGGCCACTTCCTTCTGTTCCTGTTTAATCTGATTAGATCGATTCTGGGTTGAAAACTAGTTGAAAAATGACTCTATATAAACCCCCATACTCTACCCATTTCATTCAACCCCAAAGCAAGAATCAAAATTCCTCTTGCTCTCTCTTTGCCTCCTTCTTGGCAACCTTAATCCTTGTTCTTCTTTTCTTGAGCTATCCTAAATAGCTTGTGAAGGAGTAGCAACGAAGTGTTACACAAGTTAGGAAGCGATCTCGAGGTGATTTTCTTTTCCTTTCTTTTAATTTATTATTTTGATTTAAATAATGCTTGTTTGTTTTATTTGTTTAAGTTTAATTCTTGTCCTTTTTTTATTTATGCATTATTTTATTGCTTATGACCAAGAGAGTATACTCTGTAGTTGCGTCTTATATGATCTTTTACATAAAAAATCGAATGTCAAAATGAATGTTATACTGTTAGAGTTATTGTCTATCACGCATTATTATATTGCTTATGACCAAGAGAGTATGCTCTATAGTTGCGTCTTGTACGATCTTCTATATTAGAAATCAAAAGTCAATGTTTTCGTGAATGTGAATGTTATTACCGTTGTAATAATTATTTATTATTACTTCTATACACAAAAAATAAGATTTCAACCACGTACTGGTACGGGGACTTTCTGTGTTTCATGTAGAATTAAAACTGGTTGTCAATATTGACACCAGAATGGAACGAGTTTCAGGAATGATCCCACTAGAGATGGGTTTGAGCTTCAAAATTGATCTTTTTCCCTAAATCTGAAGCACAGAAGTTATCCCCGTTTAGTCTAAATTACGATTAGAATAATATATTATTTGAATCGATTTAATCCCTGAAAGTGTTTGATATGCTTGTATTATTTGGTTGAAATAATTAATTAAATAGATGGAATGATTAACTGGGCTTTTTAGCTCACCCCCTATTTTTCACATTTCAGAAAATTAATTTATAAGCTCACTTGAGAGATTTTTTTATTAAGAAATTTCTTTATTTCATTGTATGACATGTGGGCCCAATAGATCATGTACTCAGGATTTTATATTAAAAAAATAAATGATCTTATTTATTATGATGTCGTTTTGTACATAGACTAATGTACACAAGAACCTTTATGGATTAGGTCTAAGAAGAAAAAAATGTAGCATCAGCCCGTCTCCCGGGCGGCCCAAGATTATTGATCAAAAAAAATTAGAACGTCAGATGACGTGGACATTGGGGCTCGGGAAACGGGGTGTTACAAAAAGAAAACTAAATTAACTATACAAGCAGACATTATTTGAATCAAAATAATAAACTAAAATATGGAAATCATTTCACCTCGAGATCGCTTTATAGATTCCTTTCAGATCTTTTCGCCAAGATCTGTGTAGCACTTTGTTGCTACTACTTTGCAGGCTATTTAGAACAACTTTAAGAGAAAATGGACTAAAGATGTCAGGAAGGAGGTAGAAAGAAAGCAACGAGAAACTCTTTTCAGTTTTTGCTAGGATGAAAAATAATGAGAGAGGGAGGGGGTTTATATAGATTCTCCGAGGGTCAATTCTGTTATTTTTAGTCTTCTTAAATTGAAAAACTTTCATTTTTACTATGTCTTGGCGGCTAGAGGTTTAGGGTTTGAAATTATGGTTTTTTTTGTGATTTTAAGGATTTTTTTAGTTTTTTTAGTTTTTTGTATGATTTAAAAAGAAAATAGGCGCACAGGCCATGAGCAAATTCATGCACGCAGCCCATGCACGAAATCTATTTTGCGCATGGGCTTCAGCCCATGCGCCAAAATAGATTTTTTTTTTTTTTACTATTACGTATATATTACCATATATATATATATATATTAACTATACATTACTGCACAAAAAAAAATTTCTATATGTTACTGCACAAATATATTAATATATTTTACTATATATTACTATAAATTAACTAACCTTACTATATGCTTAGTATTAATATATTAATACATATATCAATCATAACTCATCAATATATACATTTAATTATATTCTACACCAATTAATTTAATCAATTAATTGCATATGTCTACATCAATCAATTCAAAATAATATGTCAAATATACATATGCACCAGTTAATATTTACCAATAAAAATGTCACATATATAGGCACCAATTAATATATATACATAATCAATTAAATCATATACACATACACATATATATATATATATATATATATACAAAAATAATGGGGGCATTACAAGTCGTCCTTTCCTTAGTCATTTGTCGTATCTGTTTTCTCAAATTTTCGTATCATCCATGCTATTGTGACGCTAGATTCATATATCTAGGTTCTCGATTTGTTCAATGACCTATTGGTTTATTCTTGTAAATTCTGTTTGAAGATTTTCAAAGTACTCTAATGTTGTTGGGTACATGATTTTGGTTTCATAATCAAAATACTTGTCATGAATTTAAACAAGTAAAGCATGCATTCAATCAATCATTCAATCACTCAATCATACAACTTCATGCTAGCATAGCAAAATTTCAAGTTTTCACCCATGCCTCTGAGTTTGAGCATCTCATACTAACCCTGCCTATTGACACAGGCTTCCACTCAGTTCACACCCCGAAAATACTCAGTTAGAATACTCAAGATGAAAATTTGTCATGGTGCCAGTATGTAGTTGAGAACTTTCGTTTAATCTTTTATTTGTGATCATAGTGGCATGATAAATTCAAGACAACAGTAACTAACATCTATTCATGGAAAACATGTCATAGCATGGATCATATCATTACAATCATGCATCACAAGCATATAACTCTAAGCATGCATTTTCAGGCATGAAATGTATAATCATAACATATTTCTAAGTTAGGTAAACAATCATGCACATAATACTTGAATCAAAATAATAAGATAAAATTCAAAAATTATTTCCACCTTCTATCACTAATCCTTTTAATCTTAGTATTATAAGCCTTCTCAAGCCTTCAATCTTCTTTCTTCAGTCAAGAAGAGAGTAAGAAAACTATTTTTCTCTTGAGCTACAAGAGAACTAAGACAAAGATAAGAATGAGAAGACTCTCTTTCTCTTGAGCTAGGAGAGAACTAAAAAAAAACTGAAGAAAAGAAGAATGAGATGAGATGGTTTGAGAAAAAAAGAAGAGTGTTATTTATAAGCATCCTTAGTCAATCACCTCATTCTACTACCCGTATTTTAATATATATATATATCTCATCACCTCATTCCACTACTCATATTTTAATATATCTCATCACTCTATTCACCTACTCGTATTTTATCATTTTTTTTATGAAATTACTTATAGAATAATTAGAATAGTAGTAATTTTTTTATACTTTTTACATAAGTTTACTATTTTACCCTTAAGAGGCAAAATTATCACTCTACCCCTAGATATTTAATTTGTTTTTATAATTTAATAAACTCATTTGTATATTCTTAATACTCGAAAATTTTTCAAGGTATTACACTGTCTAACCTTTGACACTTCTAATTAGGTCGAAAGATCTTTCATATTTAGTGCTTTAAATGCTTGACTCACTCATGCTTTTAGAACTATTGACGGCTTCAATCATCCTTTTCCATAGATAACACTAATTGTTGGTACAAATCTAATTAGCATTCGAGAAAGCAATACAATAATGAGAAATACTTTCTACATAAATATTCCAACAAGAGTACTAACAGAACTAAAGAAGACTAAAAATAGATAGAAGAAGGAGAAAGGGGAGATGTGAGAACAATAACTCTTCATTAGTTTGCTTCTCTAGAAAAGTAGATGCGTCATATGACATGTTACATTTTTTATTGATGATGTCCCTTACCTATGGTCAATCATCCATATTTGAGCACTTGCAGTAAATAATTTTTTATTAATTTGTTTTTGCGCTTCTTTCTTCTCTTTGTGCCCGTAATATTACACCAATTATTTTATTTTTATGTGCCTTTATTTTTCATATTTACCTATCATCTAACATCTCATTTGTAAAATATTTGTATATCTTTAGTGGTGTAATTCATTTATATATAATTTTATCTTATTACTACATCATAAATATTTTTTATTTATTTATTTATAGTCAAACTCATTCTGAAATAAAATAGATTCATATGCAAGTTCACTAATTTTTTCTAAATAAAAAGTAAAATAAAGTAAAGGAGGACACTGAAGTAAAAAGTAAAACTAATTCTTTAGATAAGAAAAACTTTCATTTTATACTAAGGTTAAAATATAATAGTGAAAAGGAGGACACTGAAGTAGAAAAGAAATTTGTTTTTTAAAAAATAATGTAAAAAATAAAAAGTAATTATAGAACAAGTTATTTTAATAATACTAAAAATAGGTTAAATTGATGTAAAGAAAATATTGGGTGCTGCCCGTAGCTGCTCCCAACTTTCCCACCTCCTCTTGCCCATATTCAAACTCATCCCACCCATAAAAGCCATTTTTAAATATTTATTTTTATTTATTTCACTAAAATTTCTATTTTTTTTAATAAAAGTTCTAATTATTGACGTTTTTTAGACTAACATTTATTAATTCTTTCATTAGTGACGTGGCGATTATGGATAAGAGGAAAATAACCCAACTTGTGGTTTTATTCTTGCCTGCTAAATCAACTTAGTTAAACCTTCTTTTTTTTGTAATTTTTTTTTTGTTTTGTAGACCCCGTAAAATAATGGGAAAAGCACGTTTTTGTATAGAAAAACAAAATATTTATAAAAATATAATAATTTTTGTTATATACAAAAATGAAAAAAAAATTAATACAAAAATACCAAAAAAATAGTTTAAAAACAAATTTTTAGATAAACGAAAATCTCAATTTTTTCAGAGAATGGGGCAATGAGCAATAAGAGAATAATAAACTGGTAAACAATACTGGAAAAATTGGTATACAGTGCTGGATATACTGCTTTTCTTCTTTCTATTCCATCTTCAGATCTCGACCACCTCACCGGACGAAGAAGATGTTGTCAGAGAACATGAAGGTCATCGAAGAACATGAGGTCACCACCAGAAACTCGATCGAAGCATCTCTAAAAAACCTTCTTCCTATCAACACCAGCTCAACAATGTTTCCATATCCGACGATCTTAGGTAGCCTCTGAAGCGTTCCGAGATCGGCCGTAATCGCCAAATCCACTTCTTTAACACTAAAATATACATCTTCACAACAGTACCCAACATTGCAGGCAGTCACATGATCAATCTCGCCGCTGATACATCCTCCATGAATTGTAGTGATCTTTCGGCACCACTCCAAGGCGGTAATAGCAATCTTCAATCTCTTGATATCTCACCGGAATCGCTCCCTTACATTGCAAACAGTCACAAGATCAATCTTGTCGCCGATACAACCTCCATGAATCACAGTGATCTTTTGGCACCGCTCCAAGGCAGTAATTGCAACCTGCAATCTCTTCATATCTTGCTTGAATCGCTCCCTTGCCCTTCCTTGTCATCAAATTCGGACTTTGGAAGGAATTTAGGTATTTGAGGTCGATGTTGGAGCAGAAATGGGTGTTGTTTGCAAAGAGGACGATGATGGCGATGTTAGGGTTTTGATCGAGCTTGGATAGGGCTGTTGAAAAATTGGTATACAGAGTGAATAATGTTTGCATATAGTTAGGATACAGAGTGGGCTATTGGGAAATCGGTATGCAGAGTAAATAATGTTTGTATACAAAGTGAATAACTTCTGTATACAAAGTAAATAACTTTTGTACATAATTAGGATATTATTAACATTGATTAAAGAGATATGTTGCATAGTCTCAAAAATTGGTATACAAAGTATATAACTTTTGCATACAATTAAGATATTAGCATTAGTTAATGAGATATGGATTAAAAATATTAGTATATATTGTGTATAACTTCTATATATAGTTGAAATATTAGCATTTGTGGATAAAATATATTGTAGGATTTTAAAACCTGGTAAAAAGAGTGAATAACTTATATATATATACAGCGGTGCAAAAATAGTATACAATCTCTAAAAATCTCAAATATAATCTCAAAAACGGTATACAAAAGGATACAACCTCTAAAAAAAAAATTTAATAGTATACCAAAGCTTCCACAAGTTGGTATACATGGATTGGCTAGCTTTCTGATCACTAAATCATCGTCATCATCCATGCTTGAAATCAACTCCAAAGGAGAATCAAAGGCTCTCGTCATTTTTTATAATAATTAACAATATACGACATGGTCATAATTAAGTAAAAAAATGAGCAAATAATTATGTTATTAAGTCAATTATTCTAACATTTTTTTTTCTAAAATTATTATCTATTTTCTAACACACTCAAAGATACTATGAATGCCCTTTTTATTCCTTCGTACAATCATATTCCTTTTTTAGTTATTTTATATATTTATTTATTTAGATTATAATTTTGTTTGAATACATCTAATATTCTATAAAACTAGAATTCATGTTAATCAATATGTGAAATTGTTTTTATAGTGTTTTGTTCGATCACCTGCTCAGCCTATATTGGAGTTGAGCTGATTGTCCACCAATTTGGAAACAAGGCATAGCTCCTGAGATGACAAATCGTAAGATTCAAAGAGTACAAAGCGTTAGCTCGGCCAAAAGGGATAGTCAATAGCTTAATTCTACTGTTATTCTCATGTTATGTTTGCTCTTTGTTTCTATATGTCGGGACCCCTTCCCTAGGACGAAGGGCAAACCGACTGGCATAGTGTCCCGACAACCCTGCCCACAAGCCGAGCTTGCCAAGACGCTATTAAGTCTCATCTTTCTACGCCACACTACACACTATCAAAGTAATCATAGGGAATGCTGAAGAAATTTAATACAATAACACCAATACAACTTGGAATTTATCAAAATGAGTCATTAAAACATGTGTAACAACGGGAGTATCAAATCCAGTATATGTACAAGCTTTTCTCATCCATATACATAGTTTTTAACCCTCAAAACACAAAAAGTATGAAGAAAACCTACCAAAAGAGTAAGAAAGTGCAGCTATACCCGATGACCACTCTCTTGCCCTTATCCGCGGCGGAAAAACCTGAAAAGTTAGAGTAGTGAGCTTAATTGTCCATGAAGGCTCAGTGAGTAATGCAATCTAATTCACAACTTAAAACAAACATTCCGCAATTAAAACATGTGCCATGAATGCATAAATAATAACATTATGCAGGTGAATGCAACAGTAAACACAATTTAAATCTATAATGCAGTCGTACACCTTCATTCAAAAATAGTTAAATAGTAAAAACATTCGTTGAGGCTCGCAAGCTCTCCAAGGCAACTAAAAATCACTCGAGCAGGAGACAATTAGGCACATCGTGTCAACTTCGATTAAGACTTATTGTCATTGTCATCATCGTAACGACCAACCAGGACTTATTGTCGTTGCCTTGTCGTGACGGTTCGATTAGGTCTTATTGTTGTTGCCATCATCGTAGGCCCACGGAACCCCCTCAGCGGGTACTCTGTGCTAGGTGGTCACCTCTCAGGGTTGTGTGAGAGACCGACACAACTCACCTAAACCCTGTACTCTCGGACCTCGAGACTCGGTGCACTTTTCATTTAAAACCTATTTAAAAGAATGCAGATTCATCACAATATGTAATCTCATTTTCATAATGTATAGAATAACCAACTCTAAGAAATGAGTTAGAAAACATTACTCAAAGGGATGCTCCGCTCCCGACGCTCCTCTCGCGACCGGTCGTGTCCCGCTAGTACTTGGTCCTGCGAAATCAACGTAACTTCGTAATATTAACATGAAACTTGGCTCACTCTAACTGTACATTATTGGTTAATCAATAACTAGACCTAGTCAAGAATAATCTATCTATATTTGTTCATCTTGCCTTAGTTGCTAAGTTAATTTGATTGACCTTGGTCAATCTTGGTTAACCCTAGTCAACCTATCACTTGCTGACCTAGCTGGTCAATGGAGTCTCAACTGGTCAATTCTGGTCTTCATGGAGTCAATTGGGCCAAAAAGGGGTCAATATTTTCAATTCCCATTACTTAGGCACAACATTAACCTATGGCCCTATCTGCGCAACCATTTTTCCAATTTTTCTGTAGGTAATTCGTAGATCGGATTTGTGCCAAACTTTGTAGAACTTTGCTAGACTTCCTAAAGTTTTCCTAGAATTTTGAATCATAAATTTTCGACATCATTTACTACGGTTTCTAGGTATAACAACAGAGACTGTACAAATCTCGTATACTCTGTGACAAGCAGTGACTGTTTGCCTAAATTGACCTACCTATCCATATCAGAATGCTCTAAAATTTGGTAGGCAACTTCTAGACATACTTAGGAATCTCTCCACCAAATTCCAGCCCAATCTATCAAGGTTTGGTCAATTAATTTTGTAACACCCCGTAACTTTATGATCTTGCCACGTTTCCAATATGTATGAAATGAAATAAAATAGGAGATTGACAATCGATATTAGTTGAGAAAAAAATAATAAATAAAAACAAAATAAAATAAAATATTAATGCGTATAATTTTATGGCAATGAATTGAGGAGAAAAAAATAGAATGATATTATTAATACACGAACTTATAATAAAGTTTATATATATATATCAAAGAGATTCATATATGTATTTATATAATTTTATAAATTCATAATAAGGTTAAATGAATAATAATTGTAAATTTATATCATTGTAAACGTATCATAAGGTTTTATATATATACCCATTTACATGATTAGAAAAAAAATGAAAATAAAATAAACAAACTTATAAAATAAAGCATATGTATATGTATATATAGGAAATCGAGTGGTGTGTGTGCGTGACAACATGAAGTCGTGGAATGAAGTGTGTTGAAGAAGACAACCAGAGGAGAAGAGAGCCGAAGGGTGGAGTCCCGAACTATCTGGACAATGGTAGATTGAAGAAGAAGCCAATGTTGTGGCTTGCTGCTGTGGTCGGTGAGAGGAACACCCAGGAAGGAAATGAAGAACACGAAGAAGAGAATAGAAAGAAGAAGCCCTGCTGCTGTCCGGGAGTCACAAACAGAGGAGGAGAAGGAAGACAGCATGAAGCTGCGGGGTTGGGCAGTTACCGTTGAGTGGAGAAAAAGAACTGAGTAGAGAGGATGAAGAAGAGGTCGTATGCTGCTATCCCTGGCCGTTATGGCACGAGCAGAAGAAGTCAGAAGCTGCTGCTACTACTATCATTGTTGCTGCTGCTGCTGCCAATGGGATGGTGGAAAAAAATAAAACAGAAGAAGTTGCTGCCATCAAAATATGCTGCTGCTGATGCCACCAATGCTACTGCTACTATCGCCGAGCAAGAAGAAGGAAGAAAAAACCAGCTTTGCTGGTCTTGCCGGCCCTGCTGCTGGACGCTCACGCTGCTGGTCGTGGAAACTCCTGGTTTGTGTGAAGTGGGTGCGTTGAGCAGAGACAGGAAGTGAAGCAAAGCATGGGGCGGTTGCTGAGATTGGGACGGTAGCTGCTGCTGCTGTTAGTTGAGGGGGAGTAACCAGTGCAACGACGCCTTGTTGCCGTTGCTGTTAATGTTGAAGCCATGCTGCGGCTGGATGAACGACGAGCAGAAGAAGAAATGGATTAAGCTGCTGTTACTTGGGACGTGGTGTTACAGAAGCCGAAGAAGAATATTGGAATAGAGGCGGAGGATTGCTAATGATGCTGCTGCTGCTGCTGCTGCAGAATGAAGAGGAATGCCATGCAGAGACGATGAACTAAAAACAGGGGACGGTGATGTATGCAGCTGCTGCTATTGTGGCTTCCACCGGACAGAGAAGAGAAGGTGTTGTTTCTGCTGCTGTTGTTCTCTGCGGACTAACAAAGAGGTGCAGCAATGAAGAAGACGGTGGGAGCTGATGCAAAATTGGGATAGTTGGTCCGTGAAAATCGGCAATTGATGTTTTGGTTCTCTTTGTTGAGAGGAAAATGGGACTGTTGCTGTTGGTCCGAGATTGTCAACCTGTGAAGGACGCGCTACTGATGTATGTGTGAATCTGATATGCATTGCTACTACTGTGAGTCACAGAGAAGGAACAAAACCAAGTTGGTTGCTGTAAGCTTTGGTGTTTGCTGGTTATGGATTGAAACAAGGGCAAAGAGGAGGACCGAGTTGTTGGTGATCAGTGAAATAAGAACAGGGGAACCGTGTGGGTTGAGTGACTACTATGGTGGGTGAAGTTAGAGTAAATAACAGAGTGATGGTAACGGTGAAGTGATGCGTGGTGTATATGTGTGTGAGTGTTACTACCGAAGAATGAAGATGAAGCTGAGTGCATTCGTTGGTGAAACGAACTGAGGAAGAGAAGAAGAACAGAGCATGGAAAGGATGGAATTGCAGCTATTGGATTGATGTTTCTGTACTTAGGTTTGCCTGCTGGTCCGTGATGAATCCAAATAAAGGAACTGAAGTGATGACCTTATTGGTGTGATTTGGAGGTTGTGAATTGACATTGTGCATTTTGATCTGGGTTTGGGTTTTCTCCTTTTCTGGTTCATGAGCTAACTGGAATATGGTTGAATTGGAACACAAGAAGTGGAGCACGACCTAATTCTAGTCGGAGTTGCAGATTTTACATCAAATTGTGATCTATTTGCTGGTCGGCTGGCGGATTGAAACGGAGAGGTAAGAAAATTATGATTAATGTTAATTCGGTATGTTTAGCTAATAATGGAATTATATAGTAGTTTACCAAAACACTATAAAGTTTCGAATCCAGTATAAGATGGATAACTAATATAAATTGGTTAGAACAATAGAGTTTTGATAAATTTAACCATCTTATAATAACAAAGTATTAAGGTTTGAGGAACAAAAATTAACTAATGGATTCCATCTATTCATTTAAGTACCTAATCTAAGTATTTAAATTAAGATCATTAAATTAAATACCTATTTAAGCAGTTAAGTATGTAAATTAGGAAATTAAATGAATGAAAATTATTTGGAATGATACTCAAAAATAATGATAATAATAATAATAATCTTAACAAAACTCTATTGATAGGAAAATACTAGAAATCTTAACTACGAACGAGACTAAAGACTTGACAAATGGAAGTCTTATTTTGTTCGTAATTAAATTAACTACGATATTAATAAATTATTTAAATCTTGAAGATTGAGTTATTATAAATCTAATTAGAAGTAAACGAATTGTATAAGCTTGAAATGTAATGACGATAATTTTAGTTTTAAATTAAAGGTTTAAGTTAAAAGAATTACTATTTCCTTACGATATAAACATAACAAGTAATGACAGATTAAGAGATTTGAAAAACTTAAAATTTCTTCATCTTAATTATATGAAATTCTAAAAATGTAGGAATAAACTTGAAATTGGTGAAAGTTGATATTTAAACCTTATAATTAACCTGGAAACTATTTAAGTTTGAGAGTGCCTTAGACTAGATTGAATATGAAGTAGAAACTTAGAAGATTTTATTTATTGTTAAATTTCAAATTTGACAATGCTATAGTGTCAGATTATTCAAAGGAAGGCAAGGTTGCCCTGAAGAACAACAGAATCAAGTGGGCGTGACTTCCTTGCTTATTTGTATTATACGAATTTAAGATTCAAAACATTTGGTTGAATAGTTCTAGGATTGTTAGAATCTTGTTATAAAATTGATTGAACTCGTTTGGCTTATTTGGCTGATGGTGTGATAATTTATTTAAATTGTGCTTCGTTTTTCTCTAGCATGCGTTAATAGGAAGTCATGCATTTGGATTTCATTATTTACTCAAGTGAATAGCTTGCATTATTTGATTTATTTTCCATGATATGCGTAATGGTTGGCATGATTGAAATTGTTTGTAAAACTAAAATAAGACGACGGTTTATTAAGAATCCACGTACCAGTATGATTGACGAGCCGGAAGCGGATCGAGGTGGCATCTCCTATATGTCACCGTTTGGGATTGTCGAGCTACAAGGCGGATCGTAGGTATTTCCACCCAGAGCTAACTGTGACAGCTCGAAGTCTTTGGGAGACGGTATGAGTCGCGATAAGTACACTCTCTTAGGCTGTGATGTGAGTGTCGATTAATTTTAGATGGTTATTAGAACCTTCTGAGATTTGATTGGATCACAGGGAATACCGAGAGGCATCTCAACCCTCTTCCGGTCTTAGACTCCGACTAAAACAAATGAATGTTTGAACGCCTAATGTTTGAAAGTATGTAATGTTTTGAATTGGGTCTATATAATGCATGTGGTGTGTAGGATCGATCCACTTAGTTTTCGAGCTCACTCTCATTTCTATCTTTCAGGTACACATGGACTTAGAGTACTGTAATCTATGCCAGAAGACTTGCACTTTGATTGGACACCTCCCGGGGAGGTAGTCTAGGATAGGTGGTATCGGAAACGATATTTTATTGATCTTTTTGAAACGATTTCATGTATCCATTTGATTTTAAATTCAGTTGATCAAATTTGTGAACAATATTATACGTTTAACATTTCTTTTAAATACCAGTTTTAAGTGTTTTTCATTGTATTATTTATGAATTATCTTGAGAAATCTAGTAAACGTATGGACAAAATTATTGTGATCTTTTGTTTTGTATAAAACATACAGATAGACATTGACTTGAGAACTCATGGTTATGAACTGAATTTTGAAGAAAAAGATTTATGACAGAACGAAATTTTTAAGTAGCACCTTGATTTTCATAGGGCAACGATCCACATGTGAGGTAACACGTGAACGGAGGTCCGGTCGAAAATTGGGGTGTTACAAATTTCATCACAAAATTTTCAGCCAGATTGCAGAAAATTTCTGGGTTCATAGTTTCTACTATCATCCTAGCATTCTTTCCCCCATTAAATCACAATTCTATGGGTTATTTCTTGTGTCTAATTGCAGTATACAAATCATAACACATCCATTAATCAAAATTACTTCGAATCAATAATATGCAATGCCAATTTCATGCCTATCTCTCCACTAATTTCTCTGCTATATTTTAAAGAACACAAGAAATCTTTTCTAGCACTCTACACTCATGACATATTTATAAGTATAACAAAATACATTCACAAAAGCTCAAGGTCAGATCTGTATAGCTATCTGGAACCTCTACTATGGGGTCTAAAATGCCTCTGGTTCCAGTCTGAATGAGTGCCTTTAGGTGTCCCAAATATAGCTCTGATTCTGGTCTCAAACTGTTTCTGTCGGCACTGTTGCAACAGTAAGTCTAACAGTTAACAACAGTGGCTTACAAAACATATTAAACGTTCCAATATCCAATTTCTACCACTTGAACACTTGAATACACATGATAAGTAGGTAGGATGATGGATTTTACCTCAGGGACGAGCCTAGAATGGTTCAAGAGTGAGCTTTCCCAAAGTTGCCCCAATTGTCTCTGTTACACAACTGTAACAGTGAGTAAGTAACCAACTTTAATGGTTTGAAAATCATATGTAAAGCCCTAGTTTTCATTCTCTA
>JAJIYU010005725.1:0-21867 GCA_030144865.1 Tinospora cordifolia
ACTATGATGGTACGTGGTTATTATCTCCATCGTCTTAGATTAATTCTCATATCATGATCTCATAAAATAAACTTCAGAATATGAAATCAAACTAAAATTCAGAATATACATTGTCAATTCATGATACACTCATAAAACATGCATCATACTTTAATTTAAAAGCCTAAGCATGATACTAACATGTCATGGATGATATGATTGCTCAAACATGAATCAAAACTAAAATACTAAAATAAATGTTTAAAATTCTAGAACTGAAGTTGAAAATCTTTGAATATAGTGAAAAACACACAACAATGAGCATGCCATGAATTTAAATAAGAACAGAAGGGTGTTCTAGAAATCACTTCCACCTTGTGACGCTTTCTTCTGAAATTTCGGCAGCAATTCCCCCCACGTACTAGTCTCAATGAAGATCGCCCAACTTAATTCCCCAATTCGAGAGAAGAACTTCTCACACACACAAGAAGGGAAGATGGGAAGAGGTGCCAAGAAGAAGGCTTTGAAAATAAGAGGCAATTTCAACTCTTATATTTTGAATGAAGAAATTAAGAGCCTAAGGGGTTTATATAGGTTTTTAAAGGAAGAAAAATAGAAAGTTTTGAGTTTTTCTTTGAATAAAACATCCTAATTCTTCTAAATTTTGTACTTTCTAATTTTTAGAGTAAAATGAGTATTTTTTAAATTTTTTTAGATTTTAGAAATAATTTTTTGATTTTAGAAACCTATTTTTTGGATTTTTTGTGATTTTTTCATATTTTTCCCATAATTTTCGTTTTAAATTTTGGATCCTTTAATCTCGACCGTCGGATTAATCTCGGATCCATCAACAAAAATCAAGCCTTTGATCTTGGCTGTTGGATTTCCTCGGGCGCATCAACAGTTTGTGATCAATCCAAAAATGTCTTTGATCCGGACCATTGGATTTTCCTCAAATGCAGCATGGTTCGCGATTAACTAACACAACTTTGATCTTGACCGTCAGATGATCTTCGATCACGGTGTGCAGATCTCAATTCGCGATCATTGAAATTGATTTTGGTCGCATGATCATCCTCGAGTGCTGTGTTGATTTCGCAATTTTGTTTTTTACATCTTCGTTGTGCGCCGTTGGATTTGATAGATTTGATCGTGGTCGTTTGATCTTGATGATTCAGTGCGCTCGTGCGTGTGTGCAGATTTGATCGTGGTCATCGGATCGTGAGTTCAGATCTAGATCCACAATTTGCAGCCATTGGATGTGTCTTAAGTTTTTTTTTATTTTTTAGCCGAATTTCTTGCTTTCTTTTCAGAATTTTTTCCAAATCTCGATACCAACTGACTTTTTAATCTTGTTTACATAAAAAATTACACATATCCTTGTATTTTTGGCTATGATATGCCATAATATACATTACATTCATATATTTTTTTTTCCAAAAATTCATTAAATTGATTTTTATTCCTCATTTGGGTAAACTAGGACTTGCCAAAATTTTTATTCGTCAGTTCTGTATAATTTTCTAAGTAAAAATTCAAATTTCATATGAACTTTTTGAGATGTTACAACCTACCCTCCTTAGAAAAAATTTTGTCCTCAAAATTTGTAAATATTTAGATATTCCTTATGAATAGATGCGGGTACTTGGTCTTCATCTCACTTTCGAGTTCCTACATGGCTTCTTCTACCCTGTGATGTTTCCACAACACCTTCATTAATGGGATATCCTTTGTTCTTAGATTTTGTACCTTGTGGTCAAGGATTCTGACCGTTGTTTCCTCGTAGGTATCATCATCTTGAATATTCACTTCCTCCCAATGAATGATGTGAGAACGGTCAGGCTCATATTTCCTCAACATGGATACATGAAATATGTTATGTGCTAAAGTCATCCAGTTTTGTAGGTCCAACTCATAAGCACATTTCCCGATTCTTCTAAGTATTTCAAAAGGTCCGACAAACCTTGGAGATAACTTCCCTTTGAATCCAAACCTTTTGATACCCTTCTGAGGACTGATCCTCAGAAATACTTTATCCCCAACTTGAAACTCTAATGGTCTTCTCCTTTTGTCAGCGTAGCTCTTTTGACGGCTCTGCGCAGTAGTCAGTCTCTTTTGTATTAACTTGACTTGTTTGCTCGTTTCTTCCACCATGTCTGGCCTAGTTAATACTTGATCTTCAAGTTCAGCCCAACAAGTAGGTGATCTGTAGGGTCTTCCATAGAGAGCCTCGAATGGAGCCATTTTTATGCTTGCCTGATAATTGTTGTTATAGGCAAACTCCGCCAAGTGTAAGTACTTGCTCCAATTCCCCTTGAAGTCTAAAATGCAAGACCTCAACATATCTTCCAAAATCTAGATAATTCTCTCAGACTGACCATCTATCTGAGGGTGAAATGTTGTACTCATGGTGAGTTTAGTAACCATCTCCTTCTGGATGCTCTGCCAGAACTTTGAAGTAAAGTGAACATCTCTATCAGACATGATAGTCTTTGGTACACCATGAAGTCTGACAATTTCTTTCACATAAATTTCTCCTAGCTTGCTGACTTGGTCTATGGATCTGATTGGCAAGAAGTAAGCCACTTTGGTGAGATGATCCACTATCACCCAAACAGTTTCTTCTCATTTTTGGTTTCTAGGTAAACCACTAACAAAGTCCATGGCAATGTTATCCCAATTCCATTCAGGGATAGGGAGTGGTTGTAAAATTCTAGAGGGTTTTCGATGTTCCACTTTCACTTGTTGGCATCTTAAGCACTTAGAAACATATTTGGCTATGTCCCTTTTCATTCCTCTGCACCAGTAGGTTTTCCTGAGGTTCTGGTACATCTTATCCCCACTAGGGTGTATGGTATGCTTAGTTTGATGGGTTTCATCAAGTATGACCGGCTTACTTTGTCCTTACTGAGGTACACAAATCCGTTCCCCGAGCCTTAGGATGTTTTTAGCATCCATCCCGAAGTCAGTATGCTTTCCTTGCATGACTCCTTCAATTAATTGAGCAAGCCACTTGTCTTGCTTCTGTTCATCCCTGATCTAATGTAATAGGTCCGGTTGGCAAAACATATTATAAAGATAGACTTCTTTTTCGTTAAGGTTTACACCCAACCTAAAATCTTTAATCAACTGGTACATATGGCATTTTTCTTCTTTTTCCTATTTGTTGAACTTCCTACTCAAGCATCAGCCACTACATTGGCCTTCCCTAGACTGTAGTGTAGTTGAAAATCATAGTCTTTCAAGAACTCCATCCATCTTTGTTGCCTGAGGTTTAACTCCTTCTGGGTGTAGATGTACTTCAAGCTCTTTTGATCTGAAAACAGCTCAAATTTCTCACCATAAAGGTAGTATCTTCAAATCTTCAGGGCAAATACAATGGCCGCTAGCTCTAGGTTGTGAGTAGGGTAATTTCTCTCATGGACCTTCAATTGTCTTGAGGTAAAAGCGATGGCTTGCTTTTCTTGCATTAGGACTGCACCTAATCCACTCAGTGAGGCATCAGTATACAGTGTGTAAGTAACACTAGGAGTTGGGGTAACTAGAACAGAAGTCGTAGTCAGCCTTGTCTTCAGTTCTTGGAATGACTGTTCACATTTCTCATCCCACTGGAACTTAACTCCTTTTCTGGTCAATTTAGTCATAGGTTCTGCCAATTTGAAAAAATCCTTAATGAACCTTCTGTAGTAGCCTACCAAGCCCAAGAAACTTCTAATTTATGTTACTGTCTTGGGTTGCTTCCAGTTCATAACGGCTTCCACTTTCTCTGGATCTACAGAGATGCCTTTTGTTGACACAACGTGGCCTAAGAACTTGACAGTTTCCATCCAAAACTCACACTTACTGAATTTAGCATATAGTCGATTCCTTCGAGGGTTTCTAGCATGATCCTCAAGTATTCTAGGTACTCAGCTTCTGACTTAGAGTAGATTAGGATATCATCCATGAATACCACTACAAACTGGTCAAGGTATTGTCTGAACACTCAGTTCATCAAATCCATGAAAGCTACCGACGCATTGGTCAAACCAAAAGGCATCACGGTGAACTCGAAGTGTCCATCTCTTGTTCTAAAGGTTGTCTTGTGGATGTCAGACTCTCGAATTCTCAACTGATGGCATCCTGACTTAAGATCAATTTTAGAGAAATGAGTGGCTCCTCGTAATTGATCAAATAGGTCGTCAATCCTTGGTAAAGGATATTTATTCTTTACTGTAGCTTGATTCAACCTCCGGTAGTCGACACACAGTCGCAAAGAACCATCCTTCTTTTTCATGAATAATAATGGGGCTCCCCAGGGTGCTTTACTCGGCCTAATGAAACCTTTCTCCCTGAGCTCATCCAATTGATTTTTCAGCTCAATTAGTTCTACTGGTGTCATTCTATAAGGAGGTATGGCTATAGGGTTTGTTCTAGGGTGAAGTTTAATTTTGAACTCTAACTCTCTTGCCGGTGGTAGTCCAGGTAAGTCATTTGGAAAGACATCCTCATACTCACTGACTACAGCTAGGTCATGAATATTCTTCAAGTCAGTAGGTTCTTCTTCAGAGAGTTCCTCGAACTCATCGGTCTGCTTCAAGCAATTCAACAAAGCTAGGGTTAGACTCCTTGTTAGTCTTCGCATATCCCCATTGATTTTAAAGATTTCCCCAAAAGGTGATGTTACGGTTACCCATCTCTTAGGACAATCTATCTGGGCCTGATACTTGTCTAACCAATCCATCCCCAAGATTACATCATAGCCATAGAAAGGTAGGGTATATAGGTTGACTGTTAAAAGTTTTTCCCCAAACCTAAGGTCACAACTACACATCTTCTTTCAAGTCACAATGGTCCCTATTGGTGTGGACACATTCAAAGTCACAAGCATTGTTTTTGTCACAAATTGTAACCTATCAGCTAGTTTTTCAGAGAAAAAAGATTTTGAGGCACCCGAGTCAAACAACAATCTCACAACAATGTTAAACAATAGGAACGTACCTTCTACTGCAGGGGCCTGGTCTTCCTGGGTCTCAACCGTGAACATTCTGGCCTGGTTCTGCCCTTGATTGGCATTCTAATTCTGTTTGGCTTGAGGATGCCCATTCTGACTTCCCCCTAAGTATTCTGTTGTTGCTGCTGAGAAGCCTGAACTGGTGCAGTAGGACAATTTTTTTCCAAATGACCCTTCTACTTGCATACGAAACATAATCTCAGCCTCTTAGCTTCTTTCCTTGCTCATCTTTGTTCTGCCCCTATTTCTAGGTCTGTGGTGCCTTTCCACCACTCTTAGTCTTTTTCTAGGCCTTGGGGTTCTCTATTTCATTAATAGGCCTCTTGTTCTTTTCCTTTCAACCTTTGTTATAAGTTGAGTTCATGCCCTAGGATCCCTATATGTTTTTAAGCTTAGAGTCATAATCACTTTTTGAATCTCAATCTTGAGATCTTGAGCAAACCAATTAGCTTTCATTCTTTCTTCTTAGATCAGCTCCCGAGAGAACTTATCCAATTTAGTAAACTTTTTCTCGTACTCAGCTATAGTCAAGTCCTTTTAATTCAACCTGACGAAGTCCTCTTGTAGTCATCTCTGGAAAGAACTGTTCATGGAAGACCTCTTTGAACTCTTTTCGTGTAACAACCCTGAATCTCGTAGTCTATGTACAAAGGAAAAATTTTTAAAGAAATAAAATATCATTTTGAAAATTATATGATTTATGTCAAAGAACAAATAAATAAAACGAAATTTGAGAATTTGATAATATAAAGAAATTTAAATCAAATATATTCATTGATCATAAGATGCTAAATTAACAAAGAGAAAAAAAATATGGGGATGTAATTAAGGAAAATTAAATAAATGAAATTGTAAGTATTTTTATGAAATGAACCTAGAAAAAAAAATAAAAAAAATCAAACTTAAGTTGGTTTTGGCAGAGTTGAGAGATGGGGAACGAAAATACCCAAAACCAGAGAAATCTCAGTGTTTCGAATGCAGGCGGTGAACCGACGACTCGAGAATTTTCAGGCGAAGTCAGGGGCGGTTATTTGGAAAGGTCGAGAACAACTTGTCATCTATAAATAGGGGCGTTGGAGTGTGATGAGGGCTGGAAAATGGAGCTTCGCTGATCGTGAGTGAATTGTGGAAGTTGCAGACGAAGTGAGGAGAAGAGAAGCAGCTGAAACCAATTAAGAAGAAGAAGACGATGACTAGAGGAAGGGAGCGGGCGGACAACTGTGAACAGAGGAGAAAAATGCTGAGCTGAAAATGGCTGGTGGGAGAGAAACACAACCGGCAAGTTGGGTGTGAAGAATGAAGCTCTATTTCTACAACCAAAAATAGAGCTGATTCGGTGGGAGCAAGACGCTCTGCTACTGCAACCAAAAACATAGGAGACCGGCTAGTGGCATTGGAGAAGTGACGCCCTGGTGCTACAACTGAAAACAGGGGAGAAGACAGATGCCGGAGTAGCTAAATGTGGGCACCGAACAGGGGATTCCGACAGGGAGAAATTGAACGGCAGCATCGACCTGTGGAGAAGAAGACAGAGAAGAGTAGGTTTTATTATAATGAACCGAAATTCATGGGAGGTTGATCGGATTCTAGTCTTAGTGAGTGATGGTTAGTAAAATGATGAACCAATTTAGCATAGTGTGTTAGGAAACGAAGATTGCGCTTGTTGTTGATCAAATGGATGTTTGATAGTTAGAAGAAGTGTTGAAAGAAGGAGAAGAATTGCAACATGCTGCTGGAAGTTGGGTTGGACGGTGAAGAAGCAGAACGTGGAGCAGCCTCTTTACAGATTAGTGGTTGAACTAATAACAAGGTTAGTAAGATAATGTATTTTAATGATTTAATTTGAGTATGATTAGCTAATAAATTTTGACATAAGGAAGTATGAATATAAACTAATATTATCACCAGATAACCTAGGAAATTTATGTATTTAAATAAACATAAATTAGAACTAAGAATTATCAAATGCTAAGTTCAATTAGATAAAGGTATTTTCAATAATCTAAAGTTAAGCAAGAAAATCACAAAGATTTTAATTAATGTAATTTCAGTATCTTTAGACAAAGATAAGATTATTGTAGGATTTATCATCATCATTACTTGAATTAGAATCAAAGATAATACAAATAAATCAATATGGATTGGTGAGAGTAATAAAGTTTCTATGACATAATACTAAGGTTTGAAAAATAAAAGAATTAACTAATGTATCTTCATGTATTTAAATATTTAAATTAAGTAGTTAAAGAAATTAAAAATCATTTATTCAAGTACTCAATTATTTAAGTAGATAAATATTTAAATTAGAAAAACAAATAAATAATAATTATTCGAATTAGCACTATAAGTGATCTCGGTAAAATTCCAGGAGTAGCATAAGACCAAGATTTTCAAATCCGAATAAGACTAAAGATTTGACAAATAGAAGTCTTATTTTGTTCGTAATTATTATATGAATAACGTAACTATAATAAAAAGAATGAGAAACTATAGAACACTTAAATTGTTAAGGACACAAATGATCCCCAAAAATGTGTCTAATTCCTCGTGAACATTAGTGGTAGGAAAATAATAGGAATATTAATCGAGAAATCGTACGCTATAATTATTTTGCAGATAAAAAGCTCTAGGACGATCGTAGCGACAAAGGGGTAGGAAATCACCAAGAACTCAGGTGGGCCTGATTCTCTCTCTCACATGTATTATGCGGATTTAAAATTCAAGACATTTGTTTGAATAGGTTCTAGGTTGTTAATGTTTTGGGGAAAATTGATTTGAATTGTTGGTGTTGTTGAATGACGCGTGATGATTAGTTTCTTGATTTTGGCATGCTTGTATATGAAAATTATGCTTTTTAGATTTCATCGTTTGATCAATTATCGTACTCTATTAATGTCTAGCATTAGTAAATTTGTTTTGCTATGATATGAATGATGCCTTCGTATGATTGAAGTAACTTTATAAAACTAAAAGAAGACGAAGGTTGTTAAGAATTCACGTACCGGTGCGAATGTCGAGTCAAAAGGCGGATCATAGGTATTCCCACCCAGAGCTGACTGTGACAGCTCGAAGTCTTTGGGAGACGATACGACATCGCGATAAGTACTCTCTCTTGGACTGTGATACTGAGACATGACTAATTTTAGACGGTATCAATACCTGAGGCCTCTATGATTACGATTAGATTGGATCAGAGGGAATACCAAGAGGCATCTCAACCTCTTTCGGTTTTGACTTTGACCAAAAATTAAATGAATGTTTGAAACGCCTAATGTTTGAAAGTGTTTGTAATGTTTTGGATTGGGTCTGTATAATGCATGTGATGTGTAGGAATGATCCACTAAGCTTTTGAGCTCACTTCCATTTTACTTTTCAGGACTAATTGGGCATAGCACACAGCAGTATATGTCAGGAGACTTACACCAGAGTGGACACCTCTTGGGGAGGTCGTCTGGGATGGGAGACTTGGAAGTTATGATTTATTTATTTCTACTGGATTATTTTAATGTATTTATGTCAGTTTTAACCTTAGTTGTTTTAACTTTAAACGACTTTACTTGTTTGATAGTTTTGATAATAAATTTTAAAGTATTTCACTGCATTATTTATGAATTGTATTGAGAAATCCAGTGAATATTTTGAGAAGTTCTCTTAATGTTTGTGTTTTGATAAACAATTACCCAGATATCGATTTGAGAACCAATTATTATGAGTTTAATTTTGAATGAAAAAGATTTTGATAGAATGAAATTTTTAAGTAGCATCTCAATTTTATTAGGTGACGATCCACACGTGAATTAGCACGTGAACGGAGGGTCGGTTAAAAGTTGGGGTGTTACATTTTGACTCATTGTTTCAACATCAATGTTTGTTTCAGCAAACATTCATACTATCATGACTCTAGATTTATTTTAGGTTTTCGATCTGTTCAATCGCCTAAAAGTTTTTCTTCTAGGTTCTTTTCATGCATGGGTACAGGATTTGGTCTCAAAGCAATTAAACATTACAGCATGCATATCACACAATCATACAATCAAGCTAGCACAACAAGGTTCCAAATCTTTCACCTAAGCTTTCAGGTTCAAGTGTCTCATACCACTCTATCCCTTCCACTTAGGCTTTCACTCAGAACAGAGCCGCACCCAAACAACTTCACGAATTGCTCGATAACTAAGGTTCCCAAACCCACTATACTCAACTATCCCATACCAATGAGCATAGAAAAACCCGTTCTACTTGAGTTGCCGATTATTCACCACACATGGTCCATCATTCTTCGAGTCCAGGCTTCCTCCATAACCCTAAAATCCTATGCATACCATACTACATAGAAACCAAAAATTATAGAAGCTTCCCGATTTCGTTTCTTGATCAAACAATTTTTTGTTTTCACACAAGTTTTAGTTTAGCCTATGTCCTAGAGTTTTATGCTTTTGATCTACTGTGCCACCCATGGCTACACCCGTTTCTACCTAAGGTCTTTTCTCTAGACCTAGGATTTGGTTCTGGTTGACTTACAACCTCTATCTAGTCAAGATACCATCTTTGGCATCTTTTCGACTTCTAATCAATTCCTTGCCCTAATTTTGCACCTTCTAATTTTCTTTTATTGAAAATAAGAGTGTTCTTCAACTCCGACTACTCATATAAGCGAGTGGGACAACCTCCAGATCGGGTGGCGAGACTGAAGTCTACTTAGCAACCGCGCTTTCTAAGGCAGGATAACCCACCTCCCTTTCAATGTTTAACTTTACTCGAGACAAGTCTTACCCACTATCAGCTCAACTTGTCATCTTTGTATCCAAACAAAACATTTTCAAAGCATATATTTCCTTTTTTAAAATATTGTCTAAAACATTCATCAATTTCGAAAATAGAAGGTAGGGCATTCTAAATTCAATTCAATTCAAGGTGAAACCCTAAGTTTGAGTTTCTTATTCTAGTTCGGTGTTTCTAATAACCAAGCTCTGATACCACACTTGGTATCAAAGGAAACTTTTTGTTCTTGGCCTAGCAACTAATGCCTAGGCTCTGATACCACCCTTGGTATCAGAGGAAACTTTTTGTTCTTGGCCCATCAACTAATGCCTAGGCTCTGATACCACCCTTGCATCAGAGGAAACTTTATGTTCTTGGCCCAGCAACTGATGCCTAGACTCTGATACCACCTTTGGTATCAGAGGAAACTTTCTATTTTTGGCCCAACAACTAATGCCTAGGCTTTGATACCACCTTTGGTATCAGAGGAAACTTTCTGTTCTTGGCCCAGCAACTAATGTCTAGGCTCTGATACCACCTTGTAACATCCCAACCACTGTATCTTTAAGCAGTGTATATAGCCATCGTTCTCTTGACAGTGGACTTAACAAAATGGTGTGTCGGGCCGGTGCTACATTACAAGTGACACACACTTGTTCTTTTCTTTTCAATATATCGTGCCTTTGTATAAAAATTCAAGAATACAAATTTTTCACTTTAATATCAAGGAAAATTAAAAGAGATAAAGAAATCATAATAGAAATTGAAAGTGCTAAACTCTTCAAAAACTAATTATTACAGCGGAAGATTTCAAAATACTATTCAGTAGAAAAACATAAAAACTTTAGACAACATGCCCTTAAAATTTTTAAAAATATAATAATAAGGTAGAAACTATCTAAGAACTATCCATATTCAACTACTCTATGGGTTTCATGTTCCTAAAAAATAAGAAATGAAGGAGTGAGCACATAGCCCAGTAGATCCTTTTCGGACAACCATCTTTCATATTCAAACACATAACACAATCATAATTCAAACAATTGCAATTGTTAGGCGTTTCAAACAACAATTTGTTCAAGTCGAGTCTCAGACCAAAATGGCTTTTAATCCCTTGATGCTCTTAACTAAGTAAATAGGGCCCACTCGGCATCAACCCGTTAGTGGCATGTGTCGGCATCAACCCTTTACACATGGTGACCCACCAGTGGTACACGACCCTCAAGTACTTAGGTTTGAAAACCATATGACCTAACTCATATGAAAAGAACATCCATAGTATCGCCTTGACCACTATGATGGTACGTGGTTATTACCTCCATCGTCTTAGATTAATTCTCATATCATGATCTAATAAAATAAACTTCAGAATATGAAATCAAACTAAAACTCAAAATATACATAGTCAATTCATGATACACTCATAAAACATGCATCATACTTTAATTTAAAAGCCTAAGCATGCTACTAATATGGCATGGATGATATGATTGCTCAAACATGAATCAAAACTGAAATTATGAAATAAAGATTTAAAATTCTAGAACTGAAGTTGAAAATCTTTGAATATAGTGAAAAACACACAACAATGAGCATGCCATAAATTTAAATAAAAACAGAAGGGTGTTCTAAAAATCACTTCCACCTTGTGACGCTTTCTTCCGAAATTTCGGCAGTAGTTCCCCCAACGTACTAGTGCCAATGAAGATCGCCCAACTTAATTCCCCAATTCGAGAGAAGAACTTCTCACACACACAAGAAGGGAAGATGGGAAGAGATGCCAAGAAGAAGGCTTAGAAAATAAGAGGCAATTTCAACTCTTATCTTTGGAATGAGGAAATTAAGAGCCTAGGGGGGTTTATATAAGTTTTCAAAGGGAGAAAAATAGAAAGTTTTGAGTTTTTCTTTGAATAAAACACCCTAATTCTCCTTAATTTCATACTTTCTAATTTTTAGAGTAAAATGAGTATTTTTCAAAAAAATTTTCAAATTTTAGAAATAATTTTTGAATTTTAGAAACCTATTTTTTGCATTTTTCATGATTTTTTTTATTTTTCCAGTAATTTTCTTTTTAAATTTTGGATCCTTTAATCTCGGCCATCGGATTAATCTCGGATCCATCAACGAGAATCGAAGCCTTTGATCTTGACCGTTGGATTTCTTCGAGCACATCAGCAGTTCGTGATCAATCCAAAAATGTCTTTGATCCGGACCGTTGGATTTTCCTCAAGCGTAGCACAATTTGCGATTAACTAACATGTCTTTCATATGGACAGTCGAATGTTCCTCGATCATGGTGTGCGGATCTTAGTTCGCGATCAACGAAATCGATTCTGGCCACACAATCATCCTCGAGTGCTGTGTTGATTTTGCAATTTCGTTTTTTGCGTCTTCGTTGTGCGTCGTTGGATTTGATAGATTTGATCGTAGCCGTTTGATCTTGATGATTCGGTGCACTCGTGCATGTGTGTGAATCTGATCGTGTCCATCGGATCGTGAGTTATGATCTAGATCCACGATTTGTAGCCGTCGGATGTGTTTTAAGTTTTTTTTATTTTTCAGCCGAATTTCTTGCTTTCTTTTTGGATTTTTTTGTCAAATCTCGATCTCAGTTGACTTTTTAATCTTATTTTCCTAAAAAATTGCACATATCCTTGTATTTTTATCTATGATATCCCATAATACACTTTACATTCATATATTGTTTTTCCAAAAATCCATTAAATTGATTTTTATTCCTCATTTGGGTAAACTAGAACTTGCCAAAATTTTCATTCTTCAATTCTATATAATTTTTTAAGTAAAAATTCAAATTTCATATGAGCTTTTCGAGAGTTACAAGTATATAGATGGCCCCTTATAAGGCATTGTATGGGTAGAGATGAAGATCACTTTTATGTTGGACTAATCTTGAGGAGTGGCCTTGTCATGATTGAACATGACACAATAGATAAGTGAAAAGGTCTAGCTCATCTAACAACACCTAAAAATTGGGTAGGATTGACAAAAAAGCTATGTGGATTAAAGATGTCAACCACTTGAGTTTCAAGTGAGCAATAAAATATTTCTCAGAGTCAATCCAAAGAAGATATCAAGAGGTCTAGTGTGTAGGGATGCAACCCACCTAACGACCCAATCCAACCCGACCAAACTCAACCATTTTGGGTCGGGTTAGTTTAGGTTTTACTAAGGCATCAAGTTGGGTCAGGTCAACATATTCTTCACCTGACCAAGTTGGGTTGGGTGATGAGTTTAGCCCAAAAAGGTTGAGTTGGACCTGACCCAACCCATTCATCATATACATTCTGCCCAACGCCCAAAATGCCTAGAAATAGTTTTTTTGTTTTCTCTCATGCATAAAACCTTGTTAAAGCCTAGGTTTTTTTTTCTTCCTTCTCAATTTTAGATGCATAGCCACCGTCTTTCTCGATTTTAGACGCACAGCCAGTCAACCACCGTCTTCCATTTTCAAGCTACCATGCATCAGTCATCCTCACAACCTCACCTGTAACGACCCGTATTTTTGGATATTGAGTCAGCAGGTTTGACATGTATTTTCATGTATGAATTGATGAATTATAAATTAAAAATACATGATTTTGCAGTATTTGTATAAAATAAATAATGCATGCATTGATCGAGCATAAAAGGAAAAAATATAAATGCATTAGTTAATAAATATAAATAAATAGTAATGGTAATAATAATAATAATAATAATAATAATAATAATAAATATTAATAAGGGGGAGCTTATTTAGATGATAAAAATGAAAAAAAAAATGAATGAAATTAAATTATATAACATGAAATGATATAAGTAATTTGCCATATGATATAACATGAAATATATATATATATATATAAAAGATTAAGGAGCTGATTTTAGAGAATAAAAAATAGAAAATAAAAAGAGGATAATGGGGATGATGTGCATAGATAAGGAAAGTTGACATTTGTTGTTTTTTGGTGGGACCGACCCCAAGCCAAGGTATATAAATAGGGGTCCTCTCTCTCATTTCACTCTCTCATTCGCTCAATCTGTAGAAAAAAAAAAGAAAAAAAAAGTAAAACTACACAATATGTATATCACTGTGTTCATATCAATGAACAGAAGACAAACATATAACTTATTTGTACCCATGTAGGCCCCTAAGAATTTATATGGCAATTGAAAACTGACACATAGGTCGTACACGTATTGATAATGAAATTTTAATTGAGGGATATAAAAATTTCAAGAATGAAATTCTGGACTCAATGGCACCAAAATTAGAATTTTTGGGAGATTAAATGCTATATTAAATTTGCATTTATACAATTTAAAAAAATTAACATATTAATAAAATATGTATATAAGGTTATATAATGTTATACATTAGGTAACATTATATATATAATGATTTATAACATTATGAAATACTTTACCTAGAAAAAAATGTGTAACATAGGGAATAAATATTTTTTTCCTATTTAATTTATTGCAGAGAAAAAATTGTGAAGAGGTTGGTTATTATAGACCAAAAGTAAGACACATGTTAATGGTATAAGTTTTTGGTATTTGAGACGATATTAGGGGATTAATTGCATCATTTGTCCTTGTTGACCACATTTGACCCTATTGATCATTCAGGTCAGCAAGAGTTAGGCTTGATTAGAGTTACCTGTATTGACCAAATCAGTAAATGGACCACAATTGTTCAAGTCAATCCTTTGATTGACCGAGGACTATAAAGTTAGATTTGAGCCAAGTTTCATGTAGATATTTAGAAACTACGTTGATTATGTAGGATCAAACGTTAACAGGGTGCAACCAATCACGAGAGGAGTACTGGGAGCTAAGCATCCTTGTGAGTGGTGTTTCCAAATTTATCACTTAAAACTTATTATTCTATTCATAAATGGAATGTTATTACATGTTGCAATGCACTTACAATCTTTAAAGGGGCTTTTTGAATCAAGATGTGCATCGAATCTCGAGGTCTGAGGCACGAGTTTAGGTATTGTATCTGGTAGAGCATGGAGGACCTGAAGCTACTGTACTTAGGGTACGTGTTGTGTAGGTCTTTCAATTGGCCTAGTTGGTGAGGGTCTGAAGCCTCCATACATGTGGTTTGTGCTGACGAGTCCTTATGATATTGTATAAGAATACAACAGACTATCTAGTAGCCCACTTGAGTTGGTTTCTTATTTCCTTGGAGGCTAGTAAAAGCCTCAGCATGTGTTTTCACCATTAAACCGTTTTCAGAATGAAATGTGGACGATTGTATTATGGATTGAAAAGTTTATTAACTATTGCACTCATTTGCATAATATTATTGTTCATGCATACATAACTTTTTTATGGAATTCTTATTTTAAGTTATAGATTAAACTACATTACTTACTGAGTCTTTGTAGACGAATTGGGCTCACTACTCTAACATTTCAAGTCCTACTACAGACAAAGGCAAAAAGGTGGCCATAGCGTAAGACCGTGTTCTCTTTTGTTTTGATAGGTTTCTTCACGTTGTTTACTAGGTTGACAGTTAGAATGATGTTTAGGGGTGAGGAGAGCACTGTAAATATTTTGACTTAAATATTTATGTTACACTATATTTGGGATGACTGTACATAACCAACTTTTGTTTGACTTAAATTTCTGCTACATTTTTATAGTTTAATTACTTTCGCATCTCTTATGATTACTCTAATGGGATTGAATATGGTGTTGTGAATGAGGCTTAACAGTGTTATGGTGAGCTTAGCTTGTAAGTGCGTTTGTCAAGGCACTATGCCAATTGGTTCGCCCTTCACCTTAGAGAAGGGGTCCTGACATCACCAGACCTCCATTTCTCTTCCTTCTCAGTTCAGAATCTCAGTTCTGCGGCTAGCAAGGTATTTCTTCAATTGATCTTCTTCTTCTTCTTCTTTTTTCCACCTTTGCCTTCATCGTCTTTGTGTTGAAGAAGAACTTGTTTTTTCGTTTGTCTTCTTTACGATGCAGAAGACCAAAAACATTTTTTTGCCTTCTTTGTTGCAATGCCTTTTCTTTGATGTAATATGTTTTTTTTTCTTTACTGTAAGTTTCTTCGTCTTATTTTTTTTCGTCTTCTTTGCTTTAACGTTGAAGAAGACTTCATTGTATTTTGCTTGTCTTCTTTACGTTGAAGAAGTTTTTTAGGGTTTTTTTTCTTGGTTTATTACAATTAAGAAGAATAATATATTGTTTCTTCTCCTTTCTCAGTTACAAGTTGCCACCATCCTTTGAAGCTTCACTTCGCCCTTGCAATCCTGTGACAAAATTGGCATATTTTTTTAAGATTGTTTATTGATCAATCTAATTGATCAAAACTTGTATTGTAGTACAAAGAGATTAAGATTGTTTTAGTATTTTTGTAACTCATAATTTTTAAAATTTGTATTCTTTTAGAAAGCATAATAATTAAAATATAAGTTATTAATCCAGATTTATTTTTAATATAAAAGAATTTTGATTTTTTTTAGAAGTTTATAAGTTTAAATCTTGAATGAATTTATTTTTTCAAGAAGTTTGATACTTGAAAAAAAAGTCTGGTTTTTGTTCAAAATCTTATTTGTATCATAAAAATTAAAATTTGATTATATATTTTTATTTATTATTTTTGTATATATTTGATAAAAATATGTTTTTTGATAAAAATTAAAAATCTAGTTTTTTGGTTCAAGATCTTATTTGTGTTTTTTTTTGTAAAATTTATTTTTTAGTATAAAAGGTATTTAATTTTTTAGAAGTTTATAACTGTAAAAATTATATTAATTTATTTATTTTTGTATAAGTTTTATATTTTAAAATTTGTTTTCCTTGGTCAAGATCTAATTTGTATCATAAAAATAAAAAATTGATTATATTTTCTTTTTTGTGTAAGCTTGATAGTTTAAGAATAATTTATTGCACAAAATATATTTTTTTAATATAGAAAAAAATTAGAAGTTTATAAGTGTAAATATTGAATGAGTTTATTTTTATTTATTTTTGTATAAGTGGAACATGGAAATAATGAAGCTTATCAAGCTATAATACCTTGAAAAACTCTCGAATATTAAGAATATACAAATGAATTTATTAAATTGTGAAAACACATTTAATACCCAGGGTAGAACGGTAATTTTGCCTCTTAGGGGTAAAATGATAAATTCACTTGAAAATTAAAAAAAAAATATTATCACTATCCTAATTATCTCATAATTTTATAAAAACATATATATATATTAAAATATGAGTAGTTAAATTGGGTGGTAAAATATATATATTAAAACATAATTAGTGGAATGAGTTGGTGAAATATATATATATATTAAAATATAAGTAATGGAATGAGTTGGTCGAATATATATTAAAATATAATTAGTGGAATGAGTTGGTAAAATAAATATATATATATTAAAATATGAATGAGGTGATTGGCTAAGGATGCCTATAAATAGTATCTTTTTCTTCTCCTTAAACCATCCTATCTCATTCATCTCTTTTTCATTTTCTTCTTAGTTCTTTCCTAGCTCAAGAGAAAGAGAGTATCATCATTCTTCTCTTTTTCTTAGTTCTCTTCTAGCTCAAGAGAAAGGAGTCTTATGAGTTTTCTTGCTCTCTCCTTGAGTGAAAACAGAAGGTTGAAGGCTTGAGAAGGCTTGAAATACTAAGATTAAAAGGATTAGTAGTAGAAGGTGTAAGTAATTTTTGAATTTTATCTTATTATTTCGATTCAAATATTATGTGCATGGTTCTTTGCCTAGCTTAGAAATATGTCATGATTATACATGCCATGCCTAAAAATGCATGCTTAGGGTTATATGCTAATGATACATGATTGTGATGATATGATCCATGCTGTGACATAATTTCTAAGAATACGTGCTAGTTACTATTATCTTGAATTTATCATGCCATTATTGATTACTAATGAAAGATTAAACAAAAATTATCAACCATGTACCAGCACAATGATGAATTTTCATCGTGAGAATTCCAAACAGATATTTTTGGGGTGTGAACTGAGGGTTCGGATTTAACCCCACTTCATTGATGATAAGTTTGAAGGTGCATATTTGACCTCATCCCTTAAATATGGAATAATGAGGTGTAACCCTTTCAGTCTTAACATCAATTGATAACAAACAATTGTTTGAATCACATAATCTTTTCAAGTATTTGCTATGTCTGTTCTATTTGATTTGAGATAATGAGTTAAATATTTAGAATGATTCACTGGGCGTGTAAGCTCACCCTTCCTTTTCTAACCTTTTAGGGAATTTCTGAATGAATGCGACGTAGTTAGAGTTAAATCTTATTCATGAAATGTTTAAGTTGGGTATGTTAGCCCTAATTTGTATTTTATGTTAAAGTTCAATTTAATGTAATAAAGTTCAAGGGTCCTTGTACTTCATGACTATTCAAATCAATTAATGATATTGATTTATTTTATCAAATAATTTTACATGTATTTTATGAAAGCTATTTAAGTGTTTGTCTTGTAGAATTGGAACCAAACGAAATAGAATAACATGACATCACCGGCCTCCTGGGTGGCCCACGAAAAGAAAAAGAGACATCCAATGAGCAAGCACATGACACGAACGTGCCAGGAAAATTTGGCAAGTAGAGGCAGGGTGTTACACAAGCTGTGAATGATCAATTGGAACCATCTATGCCTGCAACTTCAACTTGACCACCTAGTCCAAGTAAAACAAAAGCTACTACACCTGTTTCAAACGTTTGGGCTCATTATGATAGAAAAGATGAACATCCTGAAAATCCTAGGGTTGAATGTAAATATTGTCGTGCATCATATCTTTGTTATCCAAAGTGGCATGTGATCAATAATTTAAGAAATCATATGGTATCATGCAAGAAGTATCCCTGTAGGGTCCCTTTTCCTAGTCAAAGTATTTTGTCATTCTAAACTAAGACCACAAAATGATCTCGTAAAAGTAGTGCTAGTTTAGTTGCCATTTCTTATAGTGAAGATCATTGTACAGATTTGCTTACTAATATGATAATTGTAGATGAGTTGCTCTTTTAAGTTTATTGAAGGAGAAGGGTTTCAAGCATATATTCAAGGAGCGGAACCTAGGTTTATTTTGCCATCACTGGCTATAGTTGCAAAGGATTGCATAAATCTTTATGTAAAAAAAAAAAGACAAGTTGAGGTCTTTTTTTGAGAATACTCGTCAGCGAGTAAGTCTTACAACTGATTGTTAGAAATCAAGACAGAATTTGAATTACATTGTCCTTACAGCTCATTTTGTTCATAGTGAGTGGAAGTTGAAAAAAAAAAAATCTAATTTTTTTTGTCAAATTGAAATTCATAAGGGAAAGGTTACTGGTAAAGAAAAATTGAGAAATGTTTGCTTGAGTGGGGGATAGATTAAGTCTTCACTATTATATTAGATAAGGCAAATTCAAATGACATTGTAGTGGCTTACTTGACCAAGAAAATAAGAAATTTGGAAGGATTGTTATTAGATGATGAGTTTTTGCATGTTAGGTGTTGTGCGCACATTCTTAATTTGGTGGCAACTAATGGTTAAAATTCATGACTAATCAATCACAAGGATTCGAAATATTGTGTTGTATGTTAGATCTTCTCCAACAAGATTTGAAAATTTTAAGGCATTTGTAGAAGAAGAAAACTTTCCACCACTAGTCTTATGTGTTTAGACGTGCTGAAAAGGTGAAACTCGACATATTTAATGTTGGATGCAGCCTTGAAGTTTCAAAAGGCTTTTGAAAGGCCACATGAACAAAAAAACAGTGGAGATTTTAATGAAAAAGATTATCCAACTAGTTTGAATTGGGAAAAAGCTAAAGCTTCTTGTGTTTTTTGAAATATTTTAATGAGATCACTTTGAAATTTTTTGGATCTTTATTTGTAACATTAAACAAATATTTTTTAGATATTTGGCTTATTAGTAAGTTAATTACTATGAACATAATGTCAAGTGATCCATTGTTGCAATCTCTTGCATCTAAGATGAAATCGAAGTATGAAGAGTATCGGAAAAACATTGAAAAAAACTAATTTCTTGTTGTATGTTTTGTTGTTGTTCTTGATCCAATATATAAGTTAAAGACTTTGTTGATAGGATTTGTGAGATTAAATAGAAGTGAACTTGGACAATTAGAAGCAAAGGAGGTAGAAACCATATTGAGGAGGTTGTTTGAAATATTTCAAGGTGAAAAATGTGGTAGTAAAAAAAACATTGGAGAAAGATCTTCACTAATACAAAGCATTGAATTGGAGCAAGCAATAGGAGTTTTACCATTTAACCAATTAAAAAGAAATTTTTAAAATCCAAATAAAAAGAATAGGTCAAAATTGGACTCTTATGTAATACCTCAACCCCTGGATCCTATCACAATCACCACTAACTGGGTGTCTTTGTCTCTCAATTCGAGACATAATCAAGTTAAACATATGGTCACTCCTGCTTTCAATATTCAGGAATCAGGACATTACTTATGTTCTTTCTTTCTGACAACCATTCCAATAAAATATCAGAGTACGAAAACATAAAAAATAATATCATGCATGATTAAACATGGGGATGGCATGTCAACTAGCTGTAATATGAGTAAACTCATAAAGAATAAAATATTCTGACTCCATGGCCTGAGTTTGAATGAATCAATGAACCAATACTTGGTTCCATGGCTGAAGATAATAAATAAGTTAACCAACCAAACATAAATCGAATGTGGGTCCCATGCCCTATAAACAAAATAGTAATGGACTCCTACTCTTATACTTCAATTGTAACACCCCACCTCCCCCAGATTCATTCTTTTTTGAGAACGTGGACCCCACCACTCAGCCGGGAGGTAGGTTGGTGTCACATTATTTCTATTTCTCACTCTTTCTATTTTCATCCCAAATCTCTGGGATTTTCTGAGTATAATTATCCCATAAACATTCCTTAATAAAGTAACAAGTGATGAAAATTTAATCTCATTAATTGAAACATAAGAGGTACAAAACCCTACTCTTGCAATAATTCAAAAAAATAACATTTTTAGAAACATTAAAATGAAATGATTCCATATCATTAATCCTTTCCAAAATTCAAAGGTACATAGCCTTTGTGTCTATTACAGCGGAATCAATCTCAAATAACAAAATTTGGGCCAATATGCCCTACAATTAAATAAAATTTCTAAAGAAAATACTCTAAGTAAAATGATGTCTATATGGTCATCATGCTATATATGTTTATCAATTTCCTAAAAAGTTAGAATAAAAGAAGGGTGAGCACAAAGCCTAGTAGATCATTCTAAATATTTAATTCATTATTTCATCAAATAAGACATACACGCGGGCACTTTCAAACATTACATGATTCAATCAATTTCTTGTTTAATGGTCATAGTTAAGATTGAAAGGGATCAACCTCGATGTTCTTATCAAAACTCATATCAAAGAAGGAAAGGGCACTCTTTTATGTCAGTTTCCAATAGATTTAGAGTCTTACCCATTATCCGAGTATTTTGGGACTTTTAACCATGAGAATTAGATACAAACCCATAGTTCCAATCTTAAGAACACCCACAGCAATCTCCCATGGAACATTGCTGTGACACCCCGGCTCCCGGTCGACCGTCCCTGCGTCCGTTGCGACGGTCCGTCGCTCGGGCCGCGCGCGGAGACGGCGCGCGCCCGTCCGTTCGTTCGTTCGTTCGCCGAGAGCCGGAGGCCGGAGGCCACGTGGTTCGGTTTCTTTCTTTTTCAGTCTCAGCCTCTTGTCTTTCTATTTAAATTGACTATGATGTGAAGAATTAAAATGTACAATGGCCATCAAAACATTGGTTTCGTTCGGTAGACATGAAATTTATTTAAAACATGTGCAGCGGAATCCAACTCGTTCATTAATACGTAATGATTTCATTTTTGGCCAAATAAAGCATTTTGCAGCGGAATAACATTTCAAATCCATTTTTAAAACACGGTATGACAATAAAACATTGCCCAAGGGGCTTAAGTTCCAAGATATAAGATTTACAAGTGAAATAGTTCTGAATAAAAGAAAGGGCACATGCCCAGTTCACTATAAACTCAAAAACGATATATTTACAACAAAATGGTACGAAGGAAAATTCAAATAAAACTGAACAAAGCCATAACAACC
>JAJIYU010005726.1:0-21797 GCA_030144865.1 Tinospora cordifolia
TTGGAGTACGATTATATGGGGATGGAGTATGCTCTTCGCCTTCTCTTTGTACCATGTACTCTGCATGAACTGTTTGCAGTGAAGATAATGCAACATTTTCAATCTCCCTCATAGATGCATCGTCCCTATATTGACTGAGCTTGTACATATGAGCAATCTAGCTTGCCTAAACATCAACAAACAAGAACAAATAAATAAATTATTGGTAATGATAATATTGATCAAAAATATTATAATGTTGAATGAAAGAGATATACATACCAAGTAATGAAATCTTGCCCCATTTATCGTCATAAATCGTCGCGTTATTGTTCGATACCAAACCATGTAGGGATCAAAATAATTATCCATATATGGTACATCAAAAGCATATACTATACCCTCAGCCAAACGGTCTGATCGTTCTGCCCATTGCTCAATAAACTTCTGATGCACTACAAGCCAATCACAGTCTGATTGACCTCTCATATTAGCATTGTGAAGATCAGTTTATGCACTGCATGGTTCGGGAATAGGCTGATACATTCCAAATTGTCGCAATACTTGATCAGGCCTATGATGTTCAACAACCGCAAAACAAATTAGTGGTGAGACAGTTCGCCAAATGTCTCTACCCCATCTGCAGTACTGTGGCAAATCATTGACTATGTCATCTGTATATGGCGTCCATATGACCTGTAAGCCGATGACATATTTGTTATGATGGGTTTGAGGTCAAATCCCAACATATGGTATGCAATAAGCAACTCAATTAAAATGAAAGATACCTGCTGAAGTGACTGCATATCCAGCAACTCTCTGTACTTGACCAACACATGCATTGGAACATGTGTGGTCACTAACGCATTTCTCCACCTGCAGTACAAATAGAAACACATGAAAAATTTAAGCGTTAACGCTGTGAATGTCAAGGGAATAGAGGATAACTATTATTCCACCTTACCTATATCCTAATGGTGGCGGCAAAGGCAGATGTGCATGAGGATCATTAATATTGTCCCGTCTCTCTGGAGATAGGAAAGGAAAGCGATCCCACGCCCATAATTGTAATAAAATCAACGCACCAGATACTCCTTTCTTCTCATAATCTACTGCTCGGCACATCTGACGATACAACCATGCTAATGTAGCACTACCCCACGAATATTCGCCAGCTTGGTCAAAATCAATAAGTAATGGCAAATATCCTAAGTGTACTAAATTGTTTGATTGATCTGAAAATAAACATCCTCCAATCAGCTGCATAATATACGCCCTCGCATATCGATCAACTTGAATAGTTGTGGCATCTGGAGGTAATGTGACTCTCTGAGCAAGTACCGATAGCTTCAACCGACCACCCCGTCTATCGGTACCCTCAGGAACAAATCCAAGCAATTCAAAACAAACCTCATCATAATCCAAATCTGTCGACCCAGTAACTGGAAGCCCATCAATAGGAAGTCCCAATAACAACTCTACATCCTGAAGAGTGATGGTCGCCTCACCAACCGCCAAGTGAAATGTATGAGTCTCTTGTCTCCATCGTTCAACCAGTGCCGTGATCAAGTACCAATCCAACTCTATAAACCCTATGCATGCAAGGCCATAGAATCCAGCTCTTTGTAGATGGGGGACAATACGATCATCTAGGGGAAACGTACGCTCAATCACTGCCTGTCGGCGACGACAGTGCAACTCAGGTAAGTCTTACAACGTAACAAGCGCATTGTTAGTATTTAAAAAAATGAATAATACAACTAATTAGAGTAATAACTAAGGTACCTGTCCCTCCCAAATATAAGTAGACTGATGACGACTCTAAAGCATCAACACCGAAGAATCTATAGGCCTTGGATCCATCTCAAACTGCAATATGCACATTAAAACGAAGCAAAAATAATGAAAGAACAAATTTGTAATTCGGGTGACACATAAAAAAAAAACTTCATAACATTGGCACACAACATTAAGTTCTTTTCAAACAATGATACACTACAATACAAGAGTTCAATTTATATTCCTACGACGACTTGGACAGCTACGTCGATTATGACCCTCGTTTCCACAATGACCACAAAAAATCCTCAAAGATGGCTCCCGCACATCCATCTCATTAGTTATTCGCGATGTCCTTGGTCGTCCTGATTTGCGAACACATTCATAATTTGGATACACTTTACATGCAAGGCTACGAGGGGGCCAATAAGATTCATGTGGAATTGGATGAAAGTGTGGTTCATAACACTTGAGGTAATTATTGATGCGATACCAGTTTTCTATATATGTGTCAGAATCAAGACCAGCATATCGACACACCGCTTGTACGTGAGAGCATGGAATTCCATAGCACTGCCATCTCCCACAGCTGCAAACCCTTTGTAGTAGATTAACGACCTGTTTGTTACCGCCCTTATTCAAGTGAACATTTTGTAACCCTGTTACAACCTCAAATGTTTCGTGTTGATGATCTATCAAAGTCATGGTATGATTGCCAGCCTTAGCTGCCCAAGCTGACATCTTCTGCACTGCATATTCTGTATAAGTATCCCCCCTCTGCAATGTTTTCTCAATTTCATTTAGCCGTTTCTCGAACCATGCAATGGTTCTATAAAAAGTCAACTGCGCCAATGCAGTAATAGGATACATTCGTGCACCTCTCAAGACACCGTTAAAGCTTTCTACACATACAAAAAAAAACCAAGTGCGAGATAAATCTTATCAATAATGAAAGAATTTATGTAAATATATTTACAAAGAAGATATTACTAACAACTAACCAGTAATGTTGGATGTCATCCAACCATATCGGACACCACCATCATGAGCCATAGTCCACTGCTTCAGATCCAATCGCGTAAACCATCTTGTGCAACCATCTCGTTTGCTTTCAAGTGATGCCATAACCTCAACAAATTTGCGCAATTGATGTTGTGAACTAGCTTTCTTAACTAATTCTCTCAACTCCTCATCGTGGAATTTGTCATTGAAGTTACTAGCAACATGACGCAAACAAAATCTGTGATGTGCATGGGGCTCAGTCCAACCATTACTTGGGTCTTGAACGACAGCTAGGATACCTGCATGGCGATCACTGATCAAGCAAATATTATCTCTGTTTGTTACGTGATAGTGGAGGATCCTAAGAAACCATGCCCAATTGTCTTTATTTGCTTGTTCAACAATTGCGAAAACAAGGGGAAATATGTGACTAGCAGCATCAACACTTGTGGTAATAAGCATCTTTCCACAGAATTTACCATATAGGTGTGTTCCATCAATTTGTATAATAGGCCTACAATATTTAAATCCCTCAATAGAAGCACCAAATGCCCAAAAACAACGACGAAAAACAACTGCTCCCGGATTCTCGGGGTCATCTCCATAATGATGCAATCCCGCCACTGTGCCTGAGTTAGTTGCAATCAAGACATCTATCCATCTGGGAAGAAGATTGTACAACTCATCCCAATCCCCAAATAATTTTTTTAACACTTTTGTTTTTGCTAGCCACACTCTCCTGTAAGGAACATCATATTTGTACTTCTCTTTAACGAATGCATTAAGCGCTCTTATGGAAACATTTGGATCTTGCTTCACAATATTCAATATCTACCGAAATATTAGTGATGAATCTAGTTGTCTGTGTTCTTGAGACATCTGAGAAAACACACATGTATGTGTTCCTTCACACTTTGTGATCTCAAACATTCCTGTCCTCTTACGCTTAGCGGCTCTAACCCTCCACTGACAGCTATCTTTCCATTTCTTGCATCTTACAGACCAAACATTAGGTTCTGAGTCAACCACAACATACTCATGTTGTTGTGCTATGCAACATCGCTTCACTGTGTGCTGCAAGTCATCTTTACTAGAAAATGTTAGCCCTTTGCACAAGTCATGCGTCTCATTCCAACCCAAACTTACACTGTTGTGGTCATCCGACATAGGTGTCAAAGCTCGCAAATTAAGTTCCATAAAGCTTGGAGATGGAACATCATATCCTAACATGGTGTGTTGGGCTGTATTGGATTGACGATGCAATGGGAGTGTCTTGTGATTCATTATCATCCATGCTTAACCCAAAGTGAACGTCATCTGATAATGTTGGTTGGTTCATAGACCCATCATGTTCTATCATCGTCATTAATGTATGCCCAAAGTGAACATGATTATACCTCTCTGCCGCTTCATCGTTATCACTATCACCTTCCGAATCAGCACTACTTTCTCGATGATAATCGTCATCATAATCATTATCAGCATCGTCACCGAAATCGCGATGATCATCATGTAAACGTGTCACGAGGGCAATAGGTGACAATGTAATTGGACCAATATCCTCTGATGACCTTGGTGCATTACGTACAACATAGTGTTCATTCCTTAATAAATCAGCTGCACGACCTTGAGTTGGAAGCTCATTGATAACATCAACATAAATCTCCATGTTATTAGGCGGGGGCATCTCTCACAACATAACAAATATATGTCTTAAACTTTCATCATTTGAGATTGGAAAACTTATAAAGTTTACCGTTCCAACAGCATAAACCAAAGGATATCTATATGTCATGTTGATTCTTCTTCCATCAGATATCTGCAGTGCATTACGAATGGTTCCTTCAAACTCTTCAAATCCAACACCAAATAAAACTCGTGTAATGGTAGCTGGCATACGATCGTACGATACACCTTGGGCATTAGTACTACTTTTCCATTAAAATAACATAGCACTGAAATGAATCTGTCTTCCATCTACGTTCACATGCACAATAACCACTTTTAAATCGATAAAAGAATATTACAAAAATGGACAATATGAGGGTAGCAAAACAAACATTCACAATCAAATAAAATATTACTTATCTACTTTATAGGAGATTACATAAAATAGCATCTTCCAAATCTCTTTTTTATTTGTTATTATTATGGCAAAGTATGTAATAAAAAAATTGAACAAACAGTAAATAAAATTATAAATGTTAAGCACATAATTGTTTATGCTAAAATGAACAAAAGAACCAGCTGAGTAAATTACCCAATTCTTGAACTTTCTCTGCAAAGTGTCATCATATTTCAGTTCTTTATGAGAAAGAGTCCACCTGAGAAATTCAGCTTTTTGAGGAAGCATGGCCATTCTAATGAAATCAAATAATCGAGATGTTGAATTTTTTTTATATTTTTATATTAATTATTTCATTGATTGATCTGCTTTTCTCCAATTGGGATTTTGTGGGTATGTGAGAAATTTTCATTTGGATGTCTTTTTGTAACTTTCACGAACTATAGTTTAAGTGTTTTGTTGAAATTATGGGGATTTCTATTGAAAATTGGGCTTAAACATGAGTAATCCCTTACTTTTATTTATCTATAAACTCATTTGTTCATTTTGAGATGAATATGAAGTTCCTTGTTGATTGGTAAAATGGGTCAATAAGTAACTTGCTTATCAATAATCATTTGTATCAGTTTCAAGGTGCTACGAGTTAAAAAATAAGGTTTATGACCATGATCTGAGTTTCGTTCCTCCCCTAAAACATTTCAAAATAAAAATTTAATGCTCAAATGTTATTTATATTTATAGTTTGTTTTTGGGTAATTTATGCCAATTGAAAATAATTTACTTATAGTGCTTTAATAGAATTTGTACCCAATGTATCATAAGCAAAATATCATTGGATGAGAATGCATTGATAGTCATTTTTGTGCTTGTAATCTATTCCAACTAAATGAGACAACGAATGAAGATACACCTGAAGCCTCACTTTGTAGAATATGATAACATTATCACATAAAGAAGCAAAGATGAGCTAAAGATTTCTTTATGTTCTTAAGTCCATCTCTTGGTGTAATGTTAAAGTAACAGTAACTAACAATCAAGGGATGTTTAGGGAAGATTGACATCCACAAGCTATTGCATTCCTAAGCCCTAGCTTCTTTTCATGTAATGAAACAACATGATTTTGGTCGCTTACATGCATTTATTTCTTTTTTGGATAACTATGCTCTTAGCTACCTATAACTTCTTTTGGGCGTTTAGTTCCACCCTCTTTTTCTTGTCTGTTACTTTTAGATTTCTTATGTGTTTGTTTTGGTTGTTTGCCTTAAAAGTAAATTATTTGAAAAACTTTACAATAAATTCTTGGAAGTTTGTTCTTTTGTGAGAACGTCTTGTTTGAAACTGAATTTTCATTTCTTTCTCATGAGATTTGTTCAAATAACTATTTGGTACTTTAATTAGTCTCCACCTCAGCTTGGTGTCTGCACCAAATAGTTTTTTCATATTAGTGTTTGGACAAGATCGTTTTATCAGACAGCTAATGGTATAATTGGAATGTTTTACTTCATCATTTTTGTTTCTCTGCTTTTTTGCTTAGCTCTTATAGTTTTCGTTAATGTATTTATGCACAATGAACTTCACATCAGTTCGAAAATGACCATGTCGCCATCTTCATTATTGGATATAGTAACATCTAATCTAAGCTAACTAATTTATTTCTCCATCCTCATTATGGGTGGGAAGATGAATCAAATGGGCTTCATTTGATCTTAGTACAATATAGAAGACACCAGACTGTGGCTTATAAAGTTTTGGGACAAATGACTCAAGCCCATAGAAAACCTGTTTTGTTACCCAAGTTGATCTGTTGATTTTACTCAGTAGCCTAGCAAAAGATCTTAATAAAGAAATGCAAATGCTTAATGAAATATGAACGAGTGAAAAAAGGAAAAAAAATAAAAAAGAAAGAAAGAAAGAAAGAAAGTGCTTACACTTACAAACAAGGGGGGGACCTCCAAAGGTTCTTTTTTCTTTTCTTTTCTTTTTTTTGGGCATGGTAATTAGGAAGCCTTCTTTTTCCTTCACAAAGGATGATATTGTTTAAAGCATGCCTGAGGCCATTGCCTTTGGCTTTTTTAGAATAAATTAGCCTAAACATCAACAGAATAACAAAGGACCACAAAAACTTCATGTGTTAAGCAATGTAACAAGAAGTTTTTTTTTTTTACTTTGTTGAGGATGATACTGCTATGTGAACATAGACAAGTGGTTGAATTTGGTGGGACAAGTTGACTTACAGAAGTGATGTTTTGACAGTATGGAATTCCACTGCAAAGAATAAGATCAGAAATAACATTCGTGTTATTGTGGTCCATTCATGTGCCAAATGAACTCATTTATGGTTCAGTGGTCCATGCCCAATGGCCCATCATTTCTGAGCATCAACACACTTCATTGACTACAACAAATTTTTTTTATTAGTATAATGTACGATATTCACTCAAAATCTAACATGATATTCTCCTTTCTTGGAACTATCAATTAGACTTTTCCTAGCATGTTACCTTCATTGGTCTCAGCATCTTGGTATAAATGCTTGCGTTGTTTACATGATCCCTTGCCTTTCTTTATCTCCTTTGACCTCTCGAAGCTTTTTAAAGGCATGCTCTCTTCATTGATATCATTAGTACCAATGTCTCTTTTTCTCATAAAGAAAATGTCCTTATGAAAAAGATGGTATATAAGGAATTTTAGTTGGAGGGGCACATCAAGTATTCTATGTGCCAAGAAGTAATTGTTGGAGTGGACAATATCAAGTATTCTACGTGCCAAGAAGTAATTGTTGGAGTGGACAATATCATGCAAGACTGAAAACCAGGCTTGTCTCCTAAACTTTGGTAATTTGAAGTTTTCAAACTAACTTAAGGAATTTTAGTTGAAAGTGAAGGAGGTTTGAAAGATTAGAACTTGGAGAAGTTTAAAGCTCTTGTAAATAAATGTAGCAAAAAGTTTGTTCATGATAATCAAAATATAAACAGAATAGAACAAGCATGACGCTATGTCACAACCTATAAATCACAAATACCAAAGTTCGACAGACAAATAGTCCATGCCAACACCAAGAGGAAAACTACTTTGACCATAATGCTTATGTTTACATAACACAGTATATAACCTCAATGGTCACACAGATTGTAAACATTGGGAATTTCTTGTAGCATTTAAGTTTATAAGTTCAGCTTTGTTCCATTTCCAAAAAAATAAAAATGTTTAACTCAACTAGCTGTTTTTTTTTTACTACATGGAGCAAGGAACATGAATTTGCTATCTCCATTCTGCTCTATCAAAGGCATTTAAGTCATGGCTAGAGGTGGTTCTATAGCTAAGAAATTGTTTCAAATGGATCTTAAGATGAACTTAAAAAATTTTAAAAGAGAAAGAGATAGAGAGAAAGAGAGAAAAAGAGAGAGAGAGGAGAGAATCTAAAAGTTTGTCCAACAAAAGTTATATCTTTAATAATTAAGCTTGATATATTATAGATTGAAGCCTTCATATTCTAATTCCTAAAGTTGGTAGCTGTGATGTAAATCGCTTAGATTTTAATCTTCAAACCTTATAATAGTTTAAGGAATTCAGGAAAGTAGCATTCTGGAAAAAAAAATTGAGCCTAAGACCAAAGGATACAGTCCTTAAAGTTTTGAGAACAGGGGGCCTTTAATGGTAGAAGTCCAGTAATTCTAAGAGAGGTGCATATCATAAACAAAACATTGCAATATTTTAAAGGTTTTGTATTGTCCTATGGATATATACTTAATTGGTTATGTTGTTTTTCACTCTTTGAGGCTCAAATGAGATGGGCATCAGACAAGATTCAAAAAGAAAGAAAGAGCAAAGGACAAATGATAGTCACCAAAGCCACTGTTTCTTTGTTTTATGTAGCGAATATTTGGGTATATTGTTGTTTCATGAATTTGGGCAGACCAGCAAACACCGTTGAATATTAAAATAATGCCTTCTTTAAGGTGAAAATTTCAAGTAATATAATTAACAAAAATTAGTTTGGGTAAATGACTAAATATTAATTGTTTGCACAATTAATTTTGTAAAGAGCACGAAATAGGAAATATGTTTATACTCTTCATCGATTTTATGAATTATTTATATCAAAAATTTAAATAAGAATGTTTTTTTTACATAATACAACCTTGTGATTTACAAATCAACATATAGAATCTATACATTTCAAATAGTAAACCACATAAAGACTCACAAACTAAATCATTGAATGAAAGTCCAACCATCTCAAAGTGCATTAATGGTTGATCAGGAAACTACGAAGAATGGAGAATCAATCTCGACAAAGAGTAAATGAATCAAACTGATCGAAAGAATCGTAACCCCATTATGGGGCGAGCCTCTCATAGAGGCAAGTGAAGTAGATGAGCTGCGAAAAGAGAAGAAAGCCAGCAGGTGGAAAACTAAATCTCAGTTGCAGAAGGTAACAAATAGTCATCTAAAGAATGCAACGGTCCGAAAATTGACACTTATACAAAAGAAACGAATAGCTTCTTTTGAGAAATAAAGTTCAAACAATGAACTAATCAAAAATTGCATTCGCAAAGGATCCCGTGCAATTAGGTTTTTAATCCAAAGGAGCTCATAGGCTCGATCCCATAATCACAGTTAGCATCAAATCATCGAAGTTTCAGTTGAAAAAAGTGCTCTCTGGTCGTGAATTTATGGTACAGGAACAGGCGTTTAATCCAAAGTAAAATCAAACTAAGTATTGAATTGTTGTTCTTTCAATGGCCTTATCAAAATGATCGACTCTTCAATATATACAACAAAATATGAGCAAGAGGAATAAATACTTACAGCTAGGGCAAATTTCTTTACTGCTGCTAGTGGGTTTTAGAGGCGGCGGAACGACGGCGTGGAGGCGTTTTTGCTTGGAGTCATCTTTGAGGTGAGGCGTCTTTGCAGTGGAGCAGCTTCAAGGTTCTACAAGAGGGTTTTCTTCAAGTGGAGCACGACAGACTGAAGTGGAGTAGAAACACGAGGAGAATGGGTTTTCTTCAAGTGGAGCAAGGCCTCCACTTGAAGTGGAGCAAGGCCTCTACTTTAAAGGATCCACTATTAGTGGAGGCGTTGCTCCACTTTAGTAGAGGCGTTGCTCCACTTTAGTAGAGGCATTTTTACAAAAAACGCCTCCTATACTGGAGGCGTTGCTTCACTTTAGTAGAGACGTTTTTACAAAATACGCCTCCTATACTGGATGCGTTTTTTGTAAAAACGCCTCCACTATGGCATGCAACGCCTTCCATAGGGAGACATTTTTTGTATAAACGCCTTCTAAAGGCTACCTATGTGGACAAATCTAACGTCACGTGGACGCATATGTGGCACACATGTGGTAAAATACTATTTAAAGTTGGGTATATTAAAATAATTCTGGCAAGTTAGGTAGTTTAAAAATTATTTATTTTTTAATATTATTAAAAAAAAATCCCTGTTGGAAAACTCAATAAAATGAAAAGGCCATGGGCAGTGGTGAACAACAGTACCAGACTAAGAAAGTTTCGTTCAGGAATGAACGCGATCAGATAACACGCGGGAAATGACGCCAGTTCGGGCAATGGAACCGTACAGTGCGGGAGTAGAGACTTTGGTCGGTGAATACTTTGCGTCCGAGCCAGCGCTTTAAGTGGGGTCCACAGGGAACAGCATCCCATGTGTGAGGTATGTGGCCACGAAACTAGCGTTTCGTTGCCCGTTTGAATTCCGGGCAGAACGGAATCCTCGAAGCCCTGCTGCCCCCAATCGGCCAATCCGTTTTGACGCTCACGATGCGCGGTAACCCTTTGGAAGATTCGCGAAAGTTTGAACAACGAACGGCCGCAAATATTTCGATTTTATAATAATTAAAAAAAATAAAAATCGTCAGTTGTTTCGAAATTGAGAAGAAAAAAAAAAAAACACAAGAACAATAAAAATCAATGATCAGGCAATTCCTCCTATTCTCGTGGATGAACAATATACGATTACGATACAAGAGATAGTTTTGCAGTAGGAGAAATCTGAATGCAGGCAGCGTTCGAACGGTTCCTGCAATTCTAGGTACGCTGGTTTGAACCCTAATTTGCTGATTATTCTTGTAATTGGTTATCTTATTTCTGATTGAAACTGAAACAACGGACTCGACTGGTATTCATGTTTGTTTTCGTGATCGATAATTTTGGCCTTGTTGCTTCAAAAATGATAGATTGAAAATTGAGATTGGTTAGCTTTGATTCGCAAATTTTCCATTTCGTTCTACACTTGCCGTTTATCGCTGCAGTTGAAACAATTCATTTTAGTGGATTTACTATGCGGAGAGGAGACAAACAATTGCTTGCATTTTGTTGCGTTACACTTGAGGGGAAGTGTATCTCAGAGTTTCAATTTGTAAGTTTTTATTTTTCGTTTCAGGTCTCTTATTATTGGGGACAGTAATTAATAAGAGCGTGTTCACAGGGTGTTCAAGTGATGTGGCTGATGTCTTGGTAATTTTTCATGGTTAGGCGAGACAAACCGATGCTTATGCATTTCTTAGGCCTGGCTTAGGTGACTTCGATACTAAAAATCTAGCGTATTGCATAATGTATATGTATAAAGCTTTAACATATGAGATAAGTTGTTTTAAGGTTTTCAAACTTGAGAAAGTTTTAAAATCTTACGAAGAGGTTGTTAAGAAATTAAAGACTTGAAATGAATTTACCATATTAAAGATATCTTGTTATTTTTTTAGGATGAATAATGAGTGGTTTACTTGTTTTGGAAGAGAAATTTGTTGGGTTTGGCAATGGACAAGTGTTTCCTGCTTTGCTACAGCATGAATGTGGGAACGAGATTAAAAAAAAGCATGAGGCGGTAGTATCTATAATCAAATAGGAAACATAAAAAATAAGCAAAAAAGTGAGTGATTTGTACTATGTATAAAGAACTTGAGTGATTTCTCTTAATATGTATTGATGTATAAAGAACTTGAGTAGTGTCTGTTAATATTGTGCTTCAGTTGCTTTTGCTGGAGTTACCTTCTCTTTATTTAGCATATTTCTTTTGTTTCCATTCAGAAAGGAAATCAAAATCTTTAACTAATTATCATGAAGTGCTTAAAAATTCTAAAAGTGCAAACAAGTATTGTCTGCAAGAAAACCAATTTGGCAATTTGAAGTTTTGTTTTGGTGCTGGCTTCTTCAATGCCCTCATTGATATCAATGTTTGGAGATGACGAATGAACTTTTCTTTCTGGTCTTAAGTTCAGTGCACATTCTTTGTCTGTCTGTTGTTTGTTTGAGCTTTTAGTAATTTATATATCTATCTTTTTTCTTCACAAAAATTAAAAATGAAAAAGTGTGCATTATTTTTAGGGTGCAAATAGAACCTGAAAATTATACTGTCAGAATGAATCCAATGGGTAGGATTGAAACTTTAGTAGCATTGCGTGGAGGATTAATGAATTATGATTTTCAATCTAAATTTCTCTTTGTTTTTCTCTTATTGTCCACTGTCTTGTTCAATCGAAGTTTTTTCTTTCCTTATTTTTAATTAAAACTTGAACCTTCATCCACTGGTTTTAGATTCACAGTTGCAAACTTGTTTCTATTATTCTCATTTTTTCTAGTTTTCTGTCATAATCTATGATGTTCTCGACTTTATTAGCGTAGAAAATGTGAGAATTCCTTATGCTATAAATTGTTTCTTTAATTAGTTATTGAATCCATTTTCCTTCATCCCTCCTGTTTATTTGCTGTTTGGTTAGTTGAAAAACTCGAAGGTTTACTGTTTTGGATCATTAGGACGAATCTTGCAGAAGTCTGACTCTGAAGCTTGCAGGAAAATTTGGGATTTATGCAACTTTTAGTTTCTACTGATTCTTTGGAGTCAGCTTCACTGCTGCTGTTTCTTCTTTGGTTTCTCCTGACCTCTGGAGAGAGCTTACGAGCTATTCAACATGACATCTTCTGTGAATGATCATTCCTCTAATTCTGGTATTTAAACAATGTTTATTTTTATTCTTAATGACCTATTTTTTGGGGTTCATTTGTCAACTTCACTGATAGAACTTGGCAATCTCTATAATGTATCATGTAATGATGTAACTCTATCCAATCTCTAGTTGTCATAACTTTATGTTAACTTCCTGGATACCGGAAATATAGTTTTTATTATTACATAAATAGTTTGAACTAATAGCAAATGGAACATTTAGATAGCCTAAACTTGTAGTTCTGCACAGAGGACTCTCTTAATTCTGCACTTTCTGTTGTGCTTTAAACTAAAGGAGAATCTGAAATTGGATATGCAGAATTTTGATATGTTGAATCCATTTGTTTGAATATTAGACTCTTTAGTCGCTCAAGAGTAATGGATATAAGATTTATTCTAACTTCATCAACTATCCTTTCCTTCTTGGTTTGTCTGGAAGCTGTTCCTATAAGTATATAGGTTTTTGACCCAAAGTTGTGTTGTTTCTCTCTTATTGTTTTAGGAATGAAAGGGTTGGGTGGGTGGTTTAGTGCAACATCTTTGGAGTTGGGTACCTAGAGGATTACCTGACCCCATGAGGCCTTACCTTAGCCCATGAGGCCTTACCTTAAAAGATCTTACCTCTTGATTTTTCTTCTTGTCCTGCTTTGCCATTCCGGATGTAAGGACCAAAAGGAGTAAGGGGCACCAAAAAAGGAAAAAGTGACCCCCTCAACTCAAGTTGTTTCTTTCAATTTCCAACTATACATTTTTTTTAGGTGTGATTGTTGAAATCGAATCAAGGATTTTTTGTTTTTTTTTTTCATGCCCATGTGGTCATCTGTGAATGTCAAGATTAATTTAGGAAACAGTAAGATGCTTGGGTTACATTTAGAGCTTTCAACAAGGGATATGGATCTATTCAATAGTGTGGCTTAAAACTTCCTCTAAACATGGCAAACTTCAAGGAGTTATTTTTCTTTTCTTTTACCTCCTAATCCAACGTAGATTTAAATAAAATAAATGCAGAAGTTCACTTAAATAATTTGAGAAAATTTGGTAAAATCTCTATTTTCCATTTCAAAAAATGCAAAACTTGGAGATAAAATCTGACAAAATTACATAAATTTGGACAAGAGCTAATGAAATTCAATAGAGAAGTGAAAGTTGTTATTTTATCAATAGAAAACAAAGAAATACCAATGTGTTCATGTATTATTACAGCTTCATCAACCAACATAGTATTATAAATTTTTATAGATGATTCAAATATCTAACAATTTATGTCGTTTATTGATATAGTTGACCAAAAAGAGAAAAAAGAAACACATAAATTAATAAAGTTGGAATAAGAAAAAAAAACTTAAAAATAAATTTAAAGAGTTGTTGAGGCCATCTTCTTTTAAGTTAGCCTTTTGAATAAGATTAAAATGAAACATTTAAATAATAAACTAATAAAAGCTACGCATGGTTGAAGTCAATCTAGCAAAACATATGGTTGAAAAACAAGTCACCGCAAAATGAAATATTAAAAGAAAGAAAAGGAAGAAGACCAAAAGCCTTGATTTCAGATTCACCAGCCCATTACATGATTGATTTTATTAGGTCACTTATTGAAATATGTATTTAAACTTTAAAGTATCTAACTATATTAGTTTGGTTTAGCTTATACTACAACTGTTGTAGTTATTTAAGCATTTATGCTAAAACTCTCTAAACTATTCTAATCTAGTATTTTTTTTTACAAAAAAGTCTCATTGTCGAATAAAATGTCTCTAAATTTATTCTAATTATTAAGTGACCAAAATCAAGTCGAAATTGAATTTTTTATCATTGTTTAATAGAAGACCGAGTTCCATCTTGGCATTAGTGTGGGGCTGGTTGTATTCGAGATTATTATGACTTAGCTTGTATTCCAATTTATGCCTTTTGCTTCCCAACCTATGAGGATATGGCCCAATAATTACTATTTCTATTTTGATTTTTCTTTCCTTTTTGTTCTATTGATATCTAAAAGTGTGAAAAGCATATAAAAGTAGACTAAATGACTTATGAAGTTCACTAAAGATCAACGCTCAGAATATTGGCTATTGGATGCCAAAATATGCAAATGATAAATGATGATCTATGTTTTCGATATAATACAAAGATTTTCAGATAGGTGTTATAGAAGGAACCCTTTTAGGAAGAGGAAGTCTCGGTTTTGAAATCCCGCCCAAAATAGTCCATTTCTTGCTTTTCTTTTCTTTTTCTTTTTTTTCTCCCACATGTAACGCTAGGGTGGTTCACTGACAAATTCAATGCTTTAAGAGGCAATATGCCCTTGAATCATTTTTTACAAAATTTTGTTTCTTGTTTAAGTTTTAAAATTTTTTATAGGGCTTTTTGGGGTTGATTACAGTTGGTGTGTGTCCTTTTGCTTTAGCTTGTGTATACTCTCTATGAGTTACTTCTATGTTTGTTAATGTTATATTATGCGATAAGTTCTATTATAAAATTGTGCAGCTTTTGTTGAAACAAATATTTTCTAGATCATCCAATTTCATTTCTAGATATCATATATATTTTTAAGTTAATAGGAAGTTGAAGGCAAGATATATTAGCATTACAATTATAACCTTTAGCATTACAAACATAAGCTTTTGAAATATGAATATTGTACCTATGTTGCTTGGATTCTTTATTGTACCCCAAATAACCTTCTTCATGCTTCATGAGTTGGACGTGCAACTCATTGAAGAGAAAGCTAAAAAGAGTAGAATGACTAATAGTTGAGAATTCAATTGATGTTAGAAAAAAAAAAAAGGAAAAGAAAAGAAAAGACAACAAAGAATTAAAAAGATAAATAAGCAAATAAGATGGAATATAGGCAACAAAAAAAATTCTACAAACACCTAAATTCAAATCTCATAGCACTCTCATATCCGTTAAATTTGAAAATGAGCAAACTAAAGCTCTTGATATTTACCTCCATTCGACACCTGTACAAAAGTTCAGATATCAGCATAATCCATCATTCATGCTGTCAGTTAGACTTCATTTTATCTCACTACTTGCACTTAGAAAATTATTTCTAAGATTGTGCTTATCATGTTAATGCAGTATCTTAAACATCATTGCAGCTTCAAAATAAGAATAGTTACTTAGGATTTCGCTAATTTTCTTGCAAAATTATTGTTCTATTTTAGTTCTTTATGGGGCCTGTCAAATAGTTCTGGGTTCATTTATCTTGTCTGCCATATATTTTGAGTGTCAGTAGCGCTAAATCTTGTTATTGCCAACATTTGGTAGCCTTTGGAGTTGGACTTGAGTAATAAATTCTCAATGTAGATATTTCCAGGTGTATGAGGAAGTTGATGGAGTAATGCTTTTTTGGGCTTCAGAGAATGTAATTCTGTTGCCCTTTGTACGCAGAAAGTGGATAATGGGTTCAATAATTTGAATCTTTATTTCTATTTGCCTATTAGATCACATGAAGCCTCATTGGTTTATGTATTTTACATTCCAAGTTACTCTTAGAATTCTAGCTTAATAACTTTCTTTGGCTTTGTTTTTGGAGTTCAGTAGGCCTTTTCTCTTACTTTCTTTGTTTCGTATCAGACAATAGTGGAGCTGATGATTCACAACAACAGTCAGAACCTCAGATTCAGTCTCAGCCCCTATCTACTGCAGTCATTCATCCTGGCGTGGCACAACCTTCTGCTGAGTACTTGATGCCTCCGCATCTTGAAATGGGGCATGCCATGGTATTGATTTCTATGTCATTGAAGGAATTATTGGTGTTCATTATTGAAGCATATACTGCAGGTCATCTTTTATCATTGGGCATTTATGACATTTCTTATTCTGTTATAGGTTCTTTTAAGACTTATTTAGAACTGTGGGCTTTATAAATAGCTTTCTAGGTCATATTCTGCCATTAGATTGAAACTTTCGCAAACGATGGATGAATAAAGAGAAATCCTTTTATTTCATCATGGGTCATACCAAGTAGCCCATGACTCAGAACATTCGCCCCTTAGACTCCCATTTATCTCTTATCGGTTATAGGTAAATAATTGAGCTCCTAAGTTCAACAATTCAGAATAAGTTGCAAAGTTCTGGTCCATTATAAAGTTAATATATATATATATATATGTGTGTGTGTGTGTGTGTGTGTGTGTGTGTGTGTGTGTGTGTACATATGTACATATACATATGTATATATGCATGCATGTATGTATGTATGTATATCTTTTATTAGTGCAAAAGTACTGTGTTCTGCTTTTGACAACTATTCCTAATTATGAAGAGGGGGAGATATAACAAACTCTGTTGCTATTGCCCATCATACTTGGATAGATTGGAATTAAAATGTTCAGCAGAAGTTTTTCTCTTGTTTGCATGCAGGAAAAATTTACCACCAAATAATGAGTCTAATATAGGATAACTGATTGAGGGGTTGGGTGCAAATGCACCTACACTGAAGGTCTGGAGTTCAAGATATCTCCCACCACTTGTTGGCCAAGTACATCCTTAAGTTCTGTGGTTGTTCTCCAGAGGGATTAGTGAGGACATAAGTCTTTGATATTCGCTAAACTCAGTATATATATTTGCGTGCTTTCGTGCACTATTATTGTAAGACTAGATTTGATCTTGAATCAACAGAATGTGTTTATTGTCTGGCAGGATTATGCAATACTATTACAAAGCCTGATTCTAAATGATATGGCTGGAATAAATATGGTTTTGCAATGTCAAGCTGTATGGAATAACCTTAAAATCCAAAGTTGTACAGTTGGGCTCCATAAAGTTTAGTTCTTATCTTTAGATGAACTGTACAATTTTGGCTTGCTTGCTGTGCATTAGTTTTGGTCAAGTTAACGAAATACTCAAAACTCCAGTTTAACAAGACCTTTTCCAATCTATGTCAAGATGATCAAATAAATATTGAAAATTTTCAGATGATTTTGGACTTGAATGCATTGGTTCATTCTATGCCTTAATTTGCTGATTTGAAGGGGTGGAAGTTGTTTTCTGTTAGGAGCAGTTTCCGATTAGATGACCTCAACAGATGAACATTGCACCAGTTTGCTATTGAAAGGAAAACATGTAAAAGAACCAACCCTGACCAACTCCTCCAATTTGGGGTTGTCTAAGTTGTCAAGTTATATATCATTCTATGGAACTCATGCACTATGCGATATAGTGGTGAAGTTCAAATTTGGACTTTCAAATCCTCTTTGGATTCTCATTTTAGAGTCTAATATTTAGGCTGTTTCGTTCACCATATCACGATTCGTGTATTATAACTGTAAACTAAGTCCTTGATAGAGTGGCGTGCTGAAAAAAGCAGATTCTTGTAGTTAAATTGTGTGTAGTTGCCCCTTCTTTTATTTCAATGTGATCAACTTCTCATCTGAAAAGCTTGTTTCTTTTTATAGTTCTGGGATTGGAATTCTATTTGACTGAATTTGTGGGATTGATTGATTTCTTCCCAACTTGTAAAATTAGGATTTTTATACTATTTAGTGATTTTATAATTGATAACAAGTTCACAACTTATAATAGTGTGCACACATATGGTCAACTGATCAAATTTATCAAGTGTAATATATACAGGCACAAGCAGCTTACCCATATCCGGACCCCTATTATCGGAGCATCTTTGCTCCTTATGGCGCTCAACCTATGGTATGCAGAGCTTTGATTAATTAACATCAAAATTTTCCTAGTTTTCTGATGAATGAATCATTTGTACATTACAGCTAGATATTGATTAATATTTGATTTTCTGAATACAAGTCTTTAGATCATTAGAGCTTACTGTTTTCAGATTCACCCTCATTTGATGGGAATTCAGACAGCAGTGCCACTGCCATCAGATGCTGTCGAAGAGCCTGTATATGTCAATGCTAAGCAATATCATGGTATCTTAAGACGAAGGCAGTCTCGTGCCAAAGCTGAGTCAGAGAATAAATTGCTCAAGTCTCGCAAGGTACTTTCAAACTTATCTGGTTTTATCACTTTCATTTTTTTCTTTTTTGTCCTTTTTTAAATTGCCAAGTGTTCATAACATAAAAAAGTAACCAAAAAGAATTTGTGACTAACTGAAAAGCTATTACAAAAAAGTATACCTGTAAAATGAAAAGGTTCTAGTCTAAATTCCCATGTCTAGAATTATTAAACATTCTATATGCCTATCGTAACAGCTTAAATGTTAGTTCTCAACATGAGCAAGAAATAAATTAAGAAGAAAGCATTATTACGCTTACAAAATAAGTAAATAAAAATGATGAACAATCGAATTAATTTATTCAGTTGGTAGTTTGCTCAAAGCATAAAACAAATATATTTCAGTATTCCACAAGATATGGCCATTAACAACATTGGACTTGGAAATTTGATTGTAACACTTGAACATAAACAGAAGCATAATTGCTTCTCTTGAGGCAGTCTATCTGTCCTGTTTTTAAAGACCATTTTCTGTAAGAGAGATCCATATCTCTTGGTTGCATTGTCACAGGTATGACTTTCTGTGCAAAATCATTGTTGTGACTTGTTTTGTAGAAGCTTAAGCTCCCCTAATTCATTGGCAATTTTCACTAGAATTGTCAGCATACACGTGCTGTACGTGGAATATTTTCTTTAAGAGTAAGCTTTTTCAATAAATGACAAAAGTTATGATTATTATCTTTCTTGTTTCTTAAAGAACTTCTGAGTTAGCTTTTCCATTGCATTGACAAGAATTGCTAGAATTTTATGCAAACATATGAATGGGTATGCTCACTAGGAAACTTAAACCATATGAATTGTGTGCTAAATCGAAAATATGAGGACAGATTTGGTGGATGACAGGAAATATGGAAGTTTTTGTAATTATCATTAGTACACGTCTTTGTCTAGGAATTGGTGGTTTCAATTTTAGTAGCATGCGTTAGTGTCATTCTTCATGAATATGAGTAGGGTAATATAGTCTTGAAGTGAATAGAAAAAAACAGCATCAGAAGATAACAGTTGAAGGGAATAAATAGTTAACTTGTATATTTTCACAAATTTTATGGGGATTGATGGTTGCCGTGGGTTTATTTCCTCTGTTAAATCTTTCCTGACTTGATCTTTGTCATGTTTGTTTCCTTGATTTAGAGATATCGTGGTACTGAATTTAGGTTGTAAATGAGTTTTTATATATTGATTAGATTTTGCTATATATATATATATATATATATATATATATATATATATATTGTTGTGGGGGGGGAGCATTGATGAATTAAATAATTTACTGTAACCTTTTTCTCTTTATAGTGTTACTATTAGTGGTATTGAGATTTGAGTGTATGGATTTTGGAGGATATTTCGATTGTTTGATTGAGCAGCTGTTAAATATTGGTTTGCAGCCATATCTACATGAATCTCGTCATTTGCATGCTTTGAGAAGAGCTCGGGGTTGTGGGGGCCGATTTCTTAATTCCAAGAAAGGTTCAAATCAAGAAAGTAACGACAAAGCACAGCCTGAATCTACCAACGCCCATGAAAACCGAAACTCTTCTTCTGATCAAGCATCTTAGAAATTGTAATTTGGAAACAGTAGGTAGGTGGAGGGAGCATACTAGTGTTTGTGTTACTTGTTCCACACTGTGGTTGTGTATATTGCTTTTGCTAGTCGGGTAGAAGTTAGAATATATATATATATATATTGAGAGAAGGCAATCGTTAAGTAGCAAGTCTGGCCGCGGTCTGCACTTCATGCTTGCAGTGTTTTCCATAGGTGGTGGTGTTCGCTTTAGAGTTTTCTTTACGAGGGAGACCAATTTTTAGATCTGCCTTTCTTACTTATTTCCATGCCGGTTCATATAATGGCTAGTCAGGGTGAATCATGAGTCAGACGTACACCAGCTTTTGTTTGTCTCTTGTAATTATTTGTGGGTCAAAGATTTCTGGAGCTTGATTCAATTATTTTGACGAATTTCTCTTACGAAGTCAGCAAACGGGCTTTAAGCGTTCTAGCTTTGGATTATAGAATAATAATTTCTAAAAATGTTGTTTACACCGTGTTTGTTAAACCTGACGGGTAAGTGTTTTTTAAAATCTGTAATATTATTTTTCTTATAGCGTTAAATTAAGTGTTTTTATTGTGAATGGATAAATTAAGTCTTTATGTTTTGATATACAATACAAGTTTTATAGCCCCTCATAATCATTGAAGAAGCTGTATGGGTATTATTTTTTGAACAAATCGTTTGGATCTTAAATATATATATTAATGTTGGTGCAGAAATTGACCAACTAGGAAATTTAAAAGACAGATACGAAAATACAGTAAGAATCTTAAGGAAAAAGTTAGAATGAAATGCCATGTCTACGATTACGGTGGATGTACATACACTTCGACGGTGCATGGGATAAAAAAAAAAAAAAAAATCATAGATCTGGGTGATTTAATGTCTTACTTGTCTTGTAAACTTTAGGATCTTACTTGTACTTTTCATGTTGAGATAATTTGTGCGAAATTATTTATTGGCGAAGATCACCTAATGAATAAAGATTTTCTTATGTGGTTATGAGCTTATCTTGGCTAGTGAGCTTGGCTTGGCCATGGTGTTGGCCGGCCCAACTTTGACCAAGTTTAGAGCATCAGCTATGGCGCTTGATAAAACGTTGAGGTGGCACTCAATGGAGCGTTACCTCAGCAAACACATGTTGAGCGCTTTGTGTAGATCGAGTGCTTAACATTTGTTTTTAAATTTTTTTAAAAAAATGAGTTGGCGTTCGGGCAATGAATTGGCGTCGCTCATTATTTGGGTGCATAAAAGATGCCCTTATAGTATCTAATCCCACTAAAGGCTAGCTCGACTCATCTTAAGGTAGTACTCCTCCTCCGCCTCCAAGGTCCCCTAAAATGTTATTTACACCGTGTTTGTTAAACCTGAAGGGCAAGTGTTTTTTAAAATCTGTAATATTATTTTTCTTATAGCGTTAAATTAAGTGTTTTTATTGTGAATGGATAAATTAAGTCTTTATGTTTTGATATACAATACAAGTTTTA